>JAADXR010000485.1:0-23223 GCA_023337935.1 Elongisporangium anandrum
CCCCCCCCCCCCCCCCCCCCCCCCCACTTCGCTCTGATTGGCTGTGTGGGAGAGCGCAATCATTCATGACGACCAGATTCCGGAATGCTTGTGGAAGTATGACTTTCCCATTTTACTTTTTACTGTACTGTACTGCATATAAGGAAACTGTATCACGATTCCGGCGCTTGACTTGCGAGCGTATCGGATCTGGTTCTATTCGCAGTGGAAAGTCCTCGCCTGCTGCCGTGAAGCCTTCAAGCCTTCGTCCACGAGGCGGTTCTCAACGAACTGGAGTCTATCCTGCGTGATCTGCTGGAAGGACGGACCGATGGCCTGTGGTGCCACGTCCGGATTGCGCGTGAGCTGCATCCAGGCGTTGCTGTCCGTACTGGAGGTCATTTTCATGAACGACTGTACGGCGGTGAGAGGTCCTCCATCGGAATTGACTGCCAGGATAAGAGCCCAACCGCTTTCTTGGGACGTGATACTGGCGGCCGATGTGGACCACTCGTAGTTGACTTCCCACACAAACGCAGTGTGGTGCGCATAGAGAAGGCGCTTGATGACCTTGTGAACACAAAGCGTCGCGTTTGCTTGTCGGAGCTCTTCTCTCACAGCGAGAACGTTCGTGTCCTTCTTGTACAACTAATAGCAACACCATTCATCTGTCAATCAAATACACAGAGATTGATGACAGATTGGCGTACCGTTCGGCGGCAGTTCTCATCGGAACGCGTTTGCCTAGTGTTCCACGCGGTCTCGCCCACGGTCACGAAGTCAAACGGCATGAAGCGTACGATTGTGCCGGATATTGTGGTCCCATCCAAGCTCACGGCCGTCTCGACTGTCTCCTCTGTGAGCAAAGGCAAGTAGCCTTGTTGCCAGGACTGAACGAGACGCCCATACTTCTGGCGAGAGCTCTGTTCCAGCATCTGATACATGACTGCGTCTCGAGCTGAATTAATTCGGAGCCCTGCGACTGCCTCGCTGTACGTCACTTTCTACCAGCCAGCACAGCCATCAAGCAAACGCAGCTCGTATTGCGGCAAACGAACACGCACTCACCTTCATCGAGGCGACCAATTGCCTCACCAGTGTGGCCACGGTCTCGGCACGACTGAGCTCACTTGAGTGCAGCCGCCGAAGCCGGAGGTTTTGAAGCCGCGATCTATTCACTAGGTCATGCGCGAGCTGGTGCCAGTTTGCGCTTCTAACACGACGGAGTTCGCACTGCAGGATCTTGATCCTGGTTTGCAGCAGCGCTTTCTTGCGTTTCATCCGCTCGGTCGAGGATATTTTCTTACGCGTGACGGCTTTCGAAGCAGGAGATTCTGGGCACGAGGACGCATCGCCTTCCTCTTCTCCCTCGAGTGACTGATTCAGCAGGAGCTCCAGCTGCTCCACCTCGTCCAAGAACGCCGAGAGAGCTTCTGTTTCCTCAGGGGAGAGGTGCATGTTGCTCTTCGGTTCTGCGAGAACGCAGAGCTTCTCTGTCTGGACTTGACGTCCTGTACAAGCGCAAACGTGGCTTCGGAGCTATCACATCCATGCACACTGTTTGTTTTTTACGAATTGACATGTATTTTACTATGTAACTTACAAATGTAATCGGCGAGATACACTTGAAATCGCAAATGGATAACGTAAGTTACGTATTCGATCTGTATTTAACAGTGTAATTTACGGATCGATTGTTTTAACAAATAATGAAATAAAGGAATATGATTGGCTAAAACCTCGTTGAATGCACTTGATTGGTTCGTCAGAGCCACGATTGCCAGCATTCGTGATTACGGCTCCGAATGGCGTCCTTATTGGCCTATATGTTTCGCCGCAACGACAAGACTGACGCATCCCACTTGCGACCTGACGCCCGTTGCTTTCAAACAGCCACGAAATTCGATGGCCCAGGGGCCTACTGTTAGCCGAGACACGCTTTCGAAGAATGCTGTGACGATGCTAGTGATACTACATAAGACTCGGATAAATTCGCACAACCTCATTTCTTCACATCTTATCACTTCCATGCGCTTCTCGCTCTATCGTCTTAAACTCATCAGCAAGGCGTCGTCCATGAGGCAGTTCTCTAGGTGTTGAATTCGATCCAGCATGACCTGTTGCGAAGATGGTATGATGATCGGGAGCATCACGCCGGACTTCTGCATCAGCTGAGTCCAGGGTATGCTGGAGTCAACCAGCGTCATCTTCATCTGCGACTGCATCACACTCACTCCCCTTTCAGGGTTCACGTTGACCGGCCGGATTAGCGCCCAGCCGCTGTCTTGGGTCGTGCTGCTGGGGCTACTCGAAGGAGTCGACCATTCGCAAACAGTTTCCCACATGAAGACGACGTACAATTCTCGGACGATGCGCTTCATGGCAGCGCGAACACAAAGGGTGATGGCGTTGTGTCCTGCTGGATGAATCGTCAGCTGCTCCTTGCTTGCAATCATACCATATTCAAGCAGAGATACCTATGCAACACGCGTCAGCAAGGCGTTCATTGTAGCGTACGATACCGCCAACTCACCGTCTTGAAGCTGTCGGACTGGAAACCAGTCTGCGCGACTCGCCAGAGCGTGTCACTGATCGTAGAGATACTGAACGGGAACAACCGCGCCGATTTGAATGTGATGGCATTCTCGTCTGGATCCGTGGCCACGTCCAATGCTTCGTTCGTGGCGAAAGGAATACTGCCGTCCTCCCATTCCTGAGCCAAAAGCGCGTAGTTCTCGCTGATATTCCGCCGCAGCATCTCAAAAGTTGCTCCATCTTGTGCGCTCTCAAGTCCTGGGTTGGCAGCGCTGTATGTCATCGCCTGTATAATTCAAAAATGAGTCACAGGCTTTCCAGTTCTCTTGATTGAGCCAAAGCTTACGTGCATAGGCGTTCTTAAGTGGTTGAGCAGCAGGGCCACTTCGCTGGAACGGCTCTGCTCAAGAGTAAGCGCTTGTTTGATCCGGGAGTTCGTATCAAGGGCGCGCAGAGTCTCGCGCTGTTCGCGCTGCCTTTCGTACTGGGGATTCATCTGCTGCTGCTCAGTCTGGAGGCCTTGGAGTTGCAGCTGCAGCTGCACGAGTCGTTCCAGCAGCTGCGCCTTATCCCGCTTCCGACGCTCAGTCGACGAGATCGTCTTCTTGCGCACGGGTGGCGCGACAGCAGCAGCCAGCACAGAATGGTGTGGATGCTGATGGAGCGTCGCCTCATCACTTGGCGCATTCTCGAATGACATCAGCGCATCCGTGTCGAGCTGCTCCATCTCGTCCAGAAACGCCGAGAGCGTCTCGAGGTCTGAACCACCCGAAGCCAGCAGCTTATGCTGCTGCATGCCGTCCACGGCCGCTTCGAGCACGCCAAAGTCCGGGTCGCTGTGCAGCTCATCGAGCGAGTCCAGCCATGACGACTGCATGCCTCTCGAACACAAAATGAAACCGAAACTAAAATGCCTAGTTCTGTAATACCTTGAACTATGATTACGCTCTCAGGCATGCGCTGTCATGTGCTGGCAGCCTCATGATTGCGCCACACTTTGGCAGGAAAGTCTCTATTGCAGGACAGCTATGCCGTGGTGGGGCTAGAACTTCTGACGGCGCTTGTTCAGGACGCTGCGCTTCTGGATGTATTGCTCGCTTGAGTCGCTCGGTGTCACTTGCACAAAAGCCTGAATCGGTGGGGAGATCTCAAGTGGTGCAAGGGCCAACTCCGTCCGTGCTTGCTGATGCCGTCGCGGACGAAGTGGCCTCCTCTGAAGCCTGCAAACGTGTACGCAAGATATCGCGTGACGATTTGGCCGACACAATCTGCGCGTCCGATGGCTAGACCTCAATGCCTTGCTTTGATCCTCTTTCGCGAGATCATTCTGCTCTCCATTGTGAAGATTGTGATATTCAAGGTATTAATAATACCTCTATTAATATTCAGATTTCGAATTTGCGATCTCAATACAAAATCGGCTTGACTCACTGTTGGCATGGTTTCGTAAGACGAAAATGACACCGGACACGGCTGGCTATCGAATGAAACGGGCTCGTAGCTCCAATCTTCACCGATGGCCGGGCGTACAGTATTCCGATGGAAGCTGTTATGACAGTAGATTCCTTCAACTCCACTGGAATTTAAACGAGTAGTCTACTCCTACAAACATAAGCCACTGTCAGCATTCTCTCAAGCATGGAAAAGACTCCTACCGTTATGCTGGACAGTGAACTGCAGCACGATGATGACCCAAATCATGAAAACGCCTTGCAGAATCGGGTTTTCTCGTTCTAAAACGTTGGCGAGCATGTGCAGAGCTGAGATCTTCAGCTGCCAATACAGCAGCAGATGGACGTACAAGAGCGACGCAAGCTCGAGCATGGCGTACACCGCGATGTTTTTCACTGTTCTCGAGAGCTTCGCTGGGTCCAGATGCTGCGTCTCTGGATAAAACTTGGCGTTGGGCAAGTCGAAGAGAACCGAAAGATAGAGCGCGTAGAATAGCGGCACGACGAACTCAATGAACTCTGTGACAATAAGTTGTTCGCATTCGACGAGTAAAGCGTGAATACTCTCGTCCAGTCGAAGTAATTGGCTTCCTTTCTTGGAGGCTCTTGTGATCAGTGGAGGATTCGTTGCTGATCCAGAGTCTGGGATCCTTGTTGGAGCCACTGCGTTCCTCGGTAAGATTGGTTGGCCACCCAACGAACGAGCTCTAGTCGCCACTCTGCCCATTGATTTCAGAAACAGCTTTCTATGGTCAGTACGGCTGCTCTTGACCAAGTCTTGCTTCACGCGTTGAATGGATTTGCGTAAACGCAGAAGGTGATACATATTTTGGATCGTGTCGACAGCCACGAGCCCAGCCCCAGACAACATTGAGGTCGCCGATTGCATGCATTTGAACAGATAGAGCGCGTCAAAGAGCCTGACAGCCACAAGTGCGTACGCGTTGGCAACTGGAATCCCTGCCGAATGACGTGCAACCAACCATCTCATGAAAAACTTGACTCCTGGAAGGACAAGAACGAACGAAACTTGAGCGTAGCCATGGAGTCGAATAAACACCGCATTGTACACTGGATAAACTAGTACCAGGGCTCCTTGAATCCAAGCAAGCTTTTGAGTAATCCGCATTTGGGTCTTGATATCTGGATTCTCGTGCAGATTCTTCATTCCAACGCATTTGACGAGGCAAAATGTGGATGATATATGCCATGCCGGGTTCGTCAGCAGAATCATGAACGGCACGGGAAAGCGCCAGAAGTGGGCGAGGAAGAGAGAATACAGCTCCACTCCGATTGTCGCGCCCATTCCAATGAACGCGGCGTGTTTCAGCTTCAAATTCGCCGAAGGGATCAACAAAGTGGTGTGAAACCCCATTCCAAATGAAAGTGCAGCGCATGACAAGAACAAGCGGATCCAGTAGACCCAGTTGGCTCTCCACCCTTCGCTCGGAGGTCGTAGAGGCAAGAACTCAACGAGAATTGTGAATGCAAACGCTGGTGTTAGCGTCAGTACACAAACACTGAATACGCGAAGCCATGAAGTCGACTCGGTGTACTCCAATATACAGCGATTCTTTTGGGCACGTGTACGATCAACTATCCACAACGAGCCAGCACTTACGGTCAGCTAATCACGCAGACGATTGAAGAACATTCGTCATGTTGACCTCACCATTTGGTCCAGGGATATCGAGCGTATCGGGGGTGCTCATCAAAGCGCGTCGTGCAATCAAAGACGCCAATGGAGAACATCCAATTTCGGGTCTAAACTTAGCTATTACTGGTATTAATAGCGAAATGTCGGTGTGGCGACATCTTGGTTCATTATTACGTTACTTGAAATCACACGAAGACTGAGCTGAAAAAGCAAAACTCCTAAATGCCAGTAAGGAAGGAAGAAAATGTTCACAAACAGCGAGCTACACCTGAAGGTCTTTGCCTCCGGTGGAGTCCACGTGCGCGCCGACTGTCGCAGCTGAGCTGCTGGAAAGCGTGTCCACCGAGTATGCTTGGATCATTGCTGGCTGCTGATAGACACCATCAAGGAACGTGAACGATTCGTCGCGGCGCTCTTCGTCAATTTCGCAGCATTTGTCGAGCGGAAGGTGGAGCGAAGCTGCTGGGAAGTCGTACAAGTTGACCATCTTCCAGTAGAACAGCCACGTGCAACATGGCAACGCAATTGAGAGAATGATCGTGATGGATCCGGCCGATTTGAGCGTCAGCAGGCCGAACAACGTGCACTGAGCTACGAAAAGAGCTCCGACGATGAAGTTGAACAACGGAGGCCAGAACACGCCGCTCGAATTGCTGATAGCCCACTTGCTCTGAGCAACGACCACGAAGTAGTGGCGGTAAATAACATCTGCCGCCAGGAAGTAGACAGCGCCCACGAGTCCGACTAACGGCGCGATGGGTGCGAAGACGATCACGACCAGGAAGACGAGGTAGAGCTTGGCCAGCAGGAATGCTGTGTCGTTGTCGGCGTTGTAGTTGAGGGGATCCAGACCCATCCACGGATGGCGCGACGGAAGCTGAGCGTAAGCTGGTGCCAGAAGCCGATGCAGCAGGTCTTGAATCACTGGAGCGATGCGCAGCAGAAGCAGCGTGAGGTCCACACAGATCTGCACGATCATGTACGTGATGAACAGCATGTACTGGTTGGCAATGCTGCTGCCCAGGAAGCTGAAAACGCTCTTGGGCTGGTTCACAATCGCCAGCAACTGCGTGACGATCGATCCCGTGACGGTTGCGACGAAGAACATCTGGAAGAACTGGAAGTAGCACAGCTTGCTGAACAGGCTGGCGTCGACCTCTGTGATGGATAAGTGACCTTCTCGCGTCGCCAGCAGCTTGAAAATGGTCTTCGCCAGCGTGTTCATGAGCGAGAGCACCAGTGGAGCTGCCTGCTCCAGAGCCTTCTGGACCCACGGATGCGCAGTGAAAAACCGATCAACGGACGGGAACGTAGTTCTCAGTCCTTCGGCACTAGCGAGGGAGGAGACGAATGCCGTGGGGATCGTCCAGAACAGCACGATCACAAACGTGCAGAGCGAGGCAAACAGCGCCCACTGGCGTTTGGTGGAGTATGGAAGCCCGAAGTTCTCCCAAAGGATGTCGCGAATGTGAGGCGCCGGCAGAATGTGCATCTCCGTCGCGTTTTCTGTCTGAAGCAATTGCTGCGCGGATTGCACTGAGCGGATCGATCGGAAGCTCACAAAGGCGCAGCTGCGCACGACCGCTGGGTCGTAGATCACTTCACTAGTGGCGCCTGTCGGTGACTTGGCCCCTGTCTTTTGCAGCAGAGGCGTTGTCTCGTTTGTCTTCTTTGAGCCTGCGTACACGACTGGCTTGGCCAATTCCTGGCGAATCGCGGACCAGGAAATGCCGTGGTCCTTGAGAAACGACCCGTACTGGAGATCCTGCGAGGACTCTTGCGTCGAGCCAAACTGCTTCTTGAGCGTCTCCTTGCGCTCCGCGAGGATGGCGTCATTGAGCTGATCCAGTTGCTCCGAGTAATATTGCACATCGCCCTTTCCAGAGCGACTGCAGAGACCCCATCTCTTCTTGGGCGTAATGGAAGCGGCTTCGGCTTTGGCAGCGTCCAGATGACTGAGCACAATGCGGCGCTGGTCAAAGAGTTCTTCAAGATGGTGGCACTCGACGCCGATGTACGCGCTGTAGACCGAGTCCGGGAAGAGGTAGTCCATGTACGCCATGAGCGTCTGGGGGCGGCGCAGCGCATGCGGCAGGTCCGAGACCACGATCGAGTACTGCGCGGCCTCCTTGCGAGACAGGAACGCGTGGCGCTGCGTGCGGTAGGCTCGGTATTCTTCCAGCACGAGCCACATGACGTAGGCGCTGATCACGTACGCAGCGACAACGGCGACCGAGAGACGCCAGCCCACCACATTGGCGATGCTGATGCGGTCGATGATATCCACTGCCGTCGTGTTGCTAGCTGAGCTTCCGCTTGAATCGCTCACATCCTCAGCTGTCGCCAGAGTGTTGGCGTCTGCGTCAGCGTAGAGGGGACAGAGCACGACGGACGAGAGCACGCAGACCACAGCCACGCGCAGACTCATGCGGGCGAAGCGCAGGATCACCCACGCGTCCATGCCGCTCTGCTTCACGATCTGGTCGTCGTCCAGGTGCCAGAGCCTCGGCACCCACGCGAAGAATCCCTTGTCCTGGTCCTTGAACGCGTCCGAGCCGAAGACGCCAGGCCAGCGGCGGCGCAGCAGCTCGAACAGCAGCCACCCGCACAGCGCGACGGGCCCGTAGAGCTTGAGGCTCGTGAGCAGCACGGCGCTCGACGTCATCTCTCCCTTCAAGAAAGGCGAATGATCCAAATCAGGCGGTGGTCAAGAACATGCGTGTCAAAGCTTCAGCTGTACCGGTATCATATCGGTATATCGGTACTTGAATTTGAATTCCGGTAAAAAAACTGTAATAAATGATAGTGCAAATGAATTAAATTTCGAAAATAAATTAGTGTGGACCACACTTCGTTATCAGATTTTTGATGGAACGGATTAGATAGAAACGACCTCAGACGAGCTTCGTGTAGCTGTTGGTGGGGGCAATTGGAGCCGCGAGCGTTCGAATGCGCTGAGTCACGGTAATGTCCACGATCTTCACGTGGCGCATATCCATACAGTCTCCATCGTTGTCTTCTGTGGCCCCGAGACGCGTCTTGTCAGGCGAAGCGTCAGCTTTTAAAGTCGCAGTGACCAGCTGAGATGGATTCAACTGCGCGTTCATGATCATGGCAACGGCGTTTTGAACTGAGAGTTTCAGCTCTTGCTTTGATTTCCATTGAACCAGAGTTGCAGCCACGGCCATGCATGCCAGCAAAGCAGCACCAGCGTATGCGAGACACACCGAGACGCGAGGCATCGACAGGACTACAGTCAGCCACTCGCGATTGCCGTCAAACGCCAGAGCCTCGCCGCCACTCAAAGACGAGTCCTCGATGGTATCTCTGACAGCAGCCGACTGGAAGAGCCACAGCATAGCAGCTGTGTAGGCTGGCTGGTAGGAATCGGTCGAGTACATGTGATCTTGCACGACTCCAGTGACGTAGTTGCACCAC
The DNA here is from genome assembly GCA_023337935.1 of Elongisporangium anandrum. Classification (NCBI taxonomy): domain Eukaryota; phylum Oomycota; class Peronosporomycetes; order Pythiales; family Pythiaceae; genus Elongisporangium; species Elongisporangium anandrum. The sequence goes on from JAADXR010000485.1 coordinate 9,061, forward strand.
TTGTAGCTGCAATTGCTGGCTGAGAGATTGCTCCAAGCGTCGCTGCTGGACGAGAATTCGAAGTGTGATGGGAATATGACGTCGCCTTGAAGCGTTGACGACGTTTGCGTCTCAGCCTTGGCCAGGACCTGCCAATCCAGGACCGTAGATGGGTCGTCAACATCGTTGGGCACTGGAATGTGGCCTTCCCCCACCACGAGATGATGTGCTTGGTCCGTGAGCGGGAAGTAGAGACCCTTGCAGCCTTCACTTGAGTCGCACACGGCTCCGTACACTTGAGCGAGGTCCGTGGTGTTCCAAGCAAGCCAGCCCGTAGTCACGGAAAAGGTCCTGCGCGGGTTCTTGAGCGTCAGATTATGGTTGGCGGCGTCCAGCGCGATCTCTTCAGCCGAGATGTGGTGCGCGAGACTGACTACCATGACTGATGAGTTCGCAATGGCCTGGCAGCTGGATTCACCAAACGCCAACAGATCTGGGCCACTGGAGTCCGAGGCCTTGTTGCAAATGCGAATGAGCCGCACCTGGTCCTGCAGCGTGCCTCGCGCATTGGGCGTTTCCATCACGCACGCGAAGTCGTTGCAGCTCTGACGAGTGTCCATGGAGAACGTGACATTGTCCGTGCTCTCCTGATCCAGATACGACCGCAAGAGGCTGTCGCTCTCTGGGAGCAGGAACGTGATGGCCTCAAACTTGATCTGCGGCGACAGCTTGATGCTCGCGAAGCTCAATCCGATGTCCTCATGCGAGAGGTTCGACCACTTGAACGCCCCAGCGCCGTAGTCCGCCTCCAGTTGCTGAGTGGCGTTCTGCATGAAGCTCTGGATGTTGTACACCAGCTGCAGCGGGTCGCTGGTCTTGATCGCTTCGTACAGCGAGAGCGGCGTGAACAGAGAGCTCGGACTCGCGAATTGCTGCCAGAGCAGGAAGAAACCGTATGCGAACAGCACGGCGCTCTGGTCCACGTCTCCGCCCGGGAACGACGACTGGGCGGCCTTCGTGACCGGCTCCGTCATCGTGAATGCCAGAGAGGACTCGCTGGCAATGGATTCCGGTAGCAGACTCTCCATCCAAGCCTTCGCAGGGAAGCCGAAGGAGATCGAAGGCTGAGGCAGATCGGTCGCATTGCCCTTGGACGACAGACACGTCGTCTGCGGGTTCAGCGCCTGGGCACGGACTCGACTGCGCAGGATCGTGTCTGTGGCTGGATGGCCGCTGGTGAGCACCGTGCTAATGGTCGAGCTGGCTGCCAAGGCGGCGGTTGGTGCTGAGGTCGCGCTCACGAGGTCGCTGGTCTTGATGACGTACTCCAACTGGGCTGGTGCGAACTGCACGTTCATGGAGCTGAGGCTCTGGAGGAGCAGCCACGCGACCAGGAAGGCCGTGATCTTGGGCGCGTAACGCATCACTTGCGACTTGTCGGCGTCTAGAACCCACGGCGACGCAAAGCTGAGGAAGAACACAGGCAGGAGCACGTTCACGCTCGCGTGGAGCGGGATGACCAGGATGGCGCTGACGAAGCCGGATTGCCACATGCACGCGTCCAGCAGCTGCTGCTTCATTTCGTCCGAGAGCGCTGTGCCGTTCACTACTCTTCTCTGTAATCCATAGTTAAGCAGGCGCATAGCGGCGCACAGGACCACCACCAGCGCCGCAGAGAGCGCGAGCATACGCAGCGTGTGGACTCGGACACGAATGGTCACCGGCCCCAAGACCTTCGTGGGCTGATGAGCGATGCAACCAAGCTTCATGACGGGGACAACGTTGCTGGGGATCCCTTGCTCCGGAGTCGGCAAGTTGAACAGTGAGAGTTGCCGGCAACTGGGAATTGGAGGGAATTAAGGTGACTGGGTAATCAATGACAGCCAAACCACAGTCGGTGGCCTCTTATCTGAGTCATTGAGCCTCGGTCGTAGCTGCAGAACTCCAACCCATTGATCGCGCCAGCAATCCAACGAGGTCAGTCGGAGAACGGCGTTACAGGGAGACTAGAGTACCGCTGATGAGGAGACGACGCTCGCTCGTCTTCTAAAGCGAGTGCGGATTAACGCGATGTGTCTCTCTCAGACGCACACACACACACAGACGCACGCCATCAACGCGTGCGAGGGGGAGATGGAGAGGCAGGAAGGAAGAGCTACAGTAGTCATACAGCGTAGCTCTTCCACTCGAAAGAGTACCGCCCACTGCATTTTAGTAACCCCTGCTGCAGTCATCCTAAAATTACAGTGGAACACCTGATATGTATCGATTTTAAAGGGTCTTAAGCGTTTACAAAGGGTAACTATAAATATTTATAGTTACTGTAATATATTATCCAATAAAATATATAAGGCTATCAAATGTAGACTGTTCCTTCAACGCGCTCTACTCTGTACTACCAGTATTACGAGTTGTGGGATCTTGATTGTGGTAATATGTTGATACAGAAAGGATACAAACTTAATGAGCTACACTCAGAACACTTCGGCGAGAATGAATCGTGCGCTGTTGTCTTTTGCGGTGTCGGGCACGAGGCCCACGGCGAAGGCGCCGGCCTTGAGCGCCACGTCGTCGCCTGGACGCAGTCGCATCTCTCGACCTGGCAGCGGAGGAAACGCTGACGCGTGCACGTCGGTCTCGGAGGCGATCACCACTGTGCACTCAGTCAGCACGACGAGCACGGCGTCCGTGGACAGCTCCAGCGACAGCTCGCTCGCGCTGTGGTTGTGCGACAGCGTGATGCGGTACACGCGGCACTCGCGCTTGTTCTCGAGACACACGATCGCCTGGTGCTCGTGCAGTGGAATCTGATCGTGCGGCTTGATCTGGTGCTTCTCCTTGAACAGTTCCACTTCCACGATGAACAGCGGCAGCTCGTGCGTCGTGATCACATGCGCCAGCCTGTCAACGGTGTGATCGCGACAGAACACGTCGCCTCCTGTGATCGTGAGCGGTCTGGGCACGCCCCCCACGGGCTGCTCGGTGGCCTGGAGGTCCTGGATGCACACGTATATGCCGTACTTGACGTGCTGGTGCCACTTGCAGGTCGTGTGCGGCGGGAACTGCACGCAGACCACGCGCACGATGTCGCTCTTCCAGCGCTGGCGGTGCAGCGGCTCGTCGTCCACTGGCACGACTTGCACGTGCGGGCGCCCTGCAGCTAGTACGTCTAATGCGCCCATGGTCTCTGGTTGTCTTGGCCTTCTTCTCCCTCTTGCGCTTGATGCGAACTGAGCCCTTCGAATGCTGGGGCCAAAGGAGCTGCGTGTCACAGGAGGAGGGAAGATGGCGCCTTTATGTGCGGCTGAACTTTGACACGCGCCCAAGCAGCAAATCTGCGACATGTGAACAAGATTTCTGATTTTCTGCATGTCTACGATGGCGTTAATTTGGGTCCGCTGGCGTCGCTGTTGTATCAATAGGTATTTGTAAAGCAACGTGATGGCTCCACCTATCCAAGGCGTCAGCTGGACACAACTTGCGGCTGTCCATTTCTATCTCATCCTTTTGACCAAGTGCTGGACTTTTCCAGCTCAATTCATCGTGAACGTAACTCTGAGTTGGTCTTAAGATGACGATTGGCTTAAAAAAAGTCGTGAGAGCAAAATTCTTCGTGAGCAGCTCTAGTCTTGTACGTGTGCTAATTTATTCGAGGTCTTGTGTTTATTCAACTGCATGCAATCTGCTGGGTCCGTTCTATCAGGACTTGCATTAATTGAGGTGGATCAGGCTCAGACCTTTTCAGTCTCCATCGCACAGTGCAAAGTCTCCAAGAAACCCTCAGCGAAATTGGACAAACGTTTTTGACTCGCGAAATCTCGTCCAGAGCTGTATCGACTTAATCCTCCAATCCATTGCTTTGGGTGAAGACAAATGCCCGTTTATACCAATTAAAACTTGAGAATCTTGGAGAAAAGTTGAAGAATTGTTTGTGGAGTACCAAGAAGTTTTACTGGTCGAGTTCATCGAGTGTATTGTGCCCATGCTCTACGTATTCTACCTTGTGAACCTCTTTCAGTTGCCGAACACGAAGTATTACTCCAAAATGCAGCGTATGACGGCAGGGGGCTTCAAATAATGTTCATCTACTGTTCAAGTGGGGATTTAATCTATCGGCATTTCATTTTTTAGAGTTTACTTTTGAAAGGGAGCAAACAATCTCGCAGGGTACGATTATTGCTTGTGTTATTGTCAACCTGTTGGTAAGTGTTCCTGGCTTGCTTTGTACCATCAGAGAAAGCCATTCAAATGTGATTATTCTGCAGGCGTAGACGTTTTGCATGGGTGTAATGATCGTCTATGACATCATTGAACTAACGATAGCATTCACAAATTGGCATGTAACTTCGCGTAATGAGAGGTGAAAATGAGCTCTCTGGTTTCATTTCATTATGATGGATATCATTCGCACTTATCATTGCTTCCCAATTCGTTCGATTTGTAAAGATATCCGGTTGAGTATGATAACAAAAGAGAACACAGAGGCAATGGGCTTCATACATCAGCCCCAATGCTGTCAAAGAACAGATATTAGTATCGACAGTAGCTAGATATAAAGTCTCCGTCTGAAGGATACTTGATACTACGTAGTACTTTGCTGCTGGTATTTTGTATTTTGGATCATGCAGCATTCATTCGTGGTTCGATATGCTGAGCCGATAAAACTGACAAGGCTTCTCGAACTAAAACTGCGCCAGTCTATTTCCGGCGATACTTTCTGGATGAAGCAGTGCTTGTTTGCACTCTCAGTGTAAATTTAATGCCAGATTATCGCCTCGCATTGGGGTGACACCGTCAACATGCTCGTCCCAAATCGCAGCACGCAGAACGCTGGTCTTGGCGTCACCAATGTCGACATCCTTTGCGAATTCGACCAGTACACCGCCAAGACCTCGTGGTTTCAAGTCGCTGTTGCTTCCGTGTTGACAATGGCGCCTTCGTTTTCAGCTATGGTATTGATTGAATTGATGCCGTTGGCACCCGTGGAAGACGGCTGGGCTGGCAATTGGGTACTCTGGGTCCGTTGTTTCTTGACCTCACTGGTGCTTTCTCTTGGTATTTGCATGCAATTTAACACAATGGTGCCAAGCGCTAGTCTTTCCAATGCATCCATTGTGCTGATCTCCATTGGCGCTGCTTGTGGTTATGCTTTCGGCTTGATCCTTTTGGCAAAATACTGGACATTTCCAGTTCCTTTCAACGTGAATATGGGCACGCCAAGCTGGATCGTGATGATCGTAGGCTGTTCTGCAGTCACTATCGGCTGGAAGAAAATTTGCGACAGCAAAGTGCTGCGCGAGCAACTTCGCATTCTGATTCTATCCGCGGTGGCTCAGTACCTCATGCTGATAATCTATCCAGCGTACAATGCGGGCTTTCTTGCCCTCTCCGGATGGGCCCAGCTCATCTTCGTACTCGTCTTGCCTGCTATCAAGTATTTTATGAAGTGGCTTCTGAAATGGACCGCTGGACACACTGAGGCAGGTATGGTCTTAGTGATGGCGAGTGCCGATTTATTCGAGGCTCTGTATTTATTTAAATGCATGCAGTCAGCTGGGTCCATTACGTCGGGACTTGCCTTAATCATCATCGATTTAGCTCAAAATATCATCCATCTCCGTGGCCTTCATCACAGGGTTCGAAATCTTCAAGACAGTCTCAAAGAGGGCGGTTATCACAAGTTTGAGTATCGAAACCTCGTCAGCAGCTTTATCAAGTTGTCTCGGACAAATGAGACACTGAATTGGACAAAGATATCTGACAAAAGTCGAAATTCCATCTACCCACTACCTACAAAATCAGTTATAATAAGCTCGAAATTCCCCGATCTCTCAGTTAGATGCAAAATTTTGGACGAAAAGGTCGAAGAGCTGTTTCTCGAGTGCCAAGAAGTGCTACTGGTAGAGTTCATTGAGTGTATAGTGCCCATGTTTTACGTACTCTATCTCGTGATCCTCTTCAATTTGCCGAATGCGAAATATTACCCCGAAATGCAGCACATGACTGCAGGGAAGCTGCAGGCACTGGCTGGAAACATCGCCATTTATGCCGGGTTGGAGTTTGCATCACTCATTTATGTTCATGCGATGCTCAAGTGGCGATTTAATCTATCAGCGTTGCATCTTCTATCATTTACGCTTGAAAAGGAGCGAACAATCTTGCAAGGTACTTTTATGGCTTGGGTCATGGTCAACCTGCAATTTACTCTTGTTCACTACGGTGAGTCTCTGCCTTTTCTATCTTGCACTAGTAAACCATTAACATTGCTATTGTTTAGGCATCGACTATTCTTTTCGCTTTGCGTGGGTGCATTGAACATTGAAGGAAATCTCAAAGGCAAGGTTTTGGTGTGTGTTTTGGTGGAGCCCTGAGAATTCAATGGCGCAATTCAAAAGCTCCTTTTCAGAAATTAAACTCGACTGCACCAACATGACCTTCTATCGGATTCTGATTAATCCGCCCACTGGAATATTCTATTCGAATTCGCATAGTTGGTAATCGAATCTGACTGCGCCGGCGCTTGGAATCAATATTCTTCTTCGGTCGAGTTAATGACGATTGCACAATCAATACCAAACCATTTTTCCTAGTGAACCACCATACACTGACGCTAACGTCGAGAACAGAATGAATTGCCGTAGCCTTTTGATCGTTGTTGGACGAGATCGATGTCAAGAGGAGGTATGTGAGTGTGTATCCATTTCTGTGAAATTTTGGTCACTTGGTGCTGAAGTTTTACTGGATATTTTCCACAACAAGGGTTTTTTTTATGTGGATACCAGCCAAAGCACGGTGCTCTTTTCTGCTGACATGTACCCATGTGATTACGTTTTTGAGAATCGCTTGATTTTTTTCTACTAGAGAAGCGCTCATTCGCAGGAAGCGCTTACGGTTCACAGGTGCCCAGATGCCAGAATAGGATGCCGCCACGCCCTTGGCCATGTCCGGGCGCTCGACACGGCTGCCTGTGCTGGAGATCCATGTCGTGCGCGTGATTCTGCTCACGGTGCTCTTGGTCACACTGCTGATCGCACTCACGAGCATTCTCTGGAACGGATTCACAATCACGACTGTGGATGGCACAACACTGAGTACTCCAGAAAAGACTAAGCTGCTGAGTAAGTACAACTCGTACTCTGGCTCCATCGCGTCGGTTGTGGCCATGCTGTTCCACATGCTCGTGAACTTGCTCTTGCCCGTGTTCTTCCTCTGCTTTGCGACGTCTTGGGTCTTGAGCGAGAACAAAACGCTGATCGGCCAGTGGGCACCGAAGCTCATGGCTGTGGGCGCTGTATGGCTGCTGAGTCAGGGGTTCAACTCCGTCAACGTGCAGTTCGAGTCTCCATCGTACACGTTCGTGATCATAGCAGGCGACCTCGTTGCTGCAGGCGCAAATGCGACCACAGCGTTCGCCATGAGCACGATCGCTAGCACAATGAACGTTAATGGCGATGCCAGCACCGACACGATCCTGCGCAGCAGCATCACCCCCCAGGCGCTGAATCCACAGACCGCTTGCCAGTCCGGTCAAGATTTGTCACCCGAGATCCCTACTGCCTCGATCATCTTTGGCTACGCTTCCTCCTCGTGGATCGGCAACTTGATCCCGGAATCCGTCGCTAGAGAAATCTCAGTGGCGTTCACAATGACGGACACTATCACAGAGGTTGATGAATCATCGCTCCCAGGAGGCGATGTGAATCAAAGCGCTGTGCTCTTTACCTACGGCTTCTACATGATGTGGCAGCAGTTTGCGAGTCCGCAGTTCATTTTCACGAGTTTGTCGCTTTACGATGGAATCAAGACGGACGACGGTGTCCAATTACTCAAGAATATCCAGAATACGGTGACGAATGCGACGGATCAAATGACTTCAAATGAGTATGCGAACACTTCCATGTGGGCCAACATTTCCCATTCGGAGATCTCGATGGAGTTTTCAAGTGTTCAGCTCTCACCACAAATCAAATTCGACGCCATCACGTTTGAGCTGCCTCTAAACATGAAGACGATGGCTGAATACTACTTTGATACTGCGGCATCTTCGGACTTTTCCATCACTCTGTCAACGAGCAACAACTGCAGTGAGCGTGCATTCTGGAGACGCCTAATGCTGAAGGCGCGTTCCAGGACCAGGTGCGGCTTTCCGCATCTGCCATGAGAGCGACCAGTCCACCGTGGAGGATATAAGTGCCTTTGGAGGGAGTTACCAGTTGTGAGTCCGTCGCCAATTCATCCATCTTGGTTTACAGCGTCGCGCATCATATTTCAGCTGATGAGTATACGTACGACTTTGAAGCCATGAATCTCACGATCAAGAACCCTCGCAAGACTTTCTCCGTGACAGCAGGTCGGCTCTCATGGAAATCCACGGATCTGGCAGAGGTATACGGTTCCAAGTGCGACCCAGGAATCAATTGCGATGGACTCTACTTTCCTCTGGCCAACGACTCGCAGCCCGTCGTTCTGGGTGAAGCCTATGTTCCTGTGCCAAACGATTTCACCAGCAGCCAAGACCCGTATACCTACGCTTTCTGGCAGACGCTCGCTTTAGCCGAGACACAGACAACGTCGACGACACAGGGTGACAACTTCTACCCTCTACTACATGATGGCGTCCGGGAGTGACAACTGGACCAACCTTACGGAGTATAGCTGCGGCTACAAGTGGTTCACGTATGTGACTCAAATTGCGCAGAACCACTTGTACTCAACGGACTCGTATCAGCCAGCTTACACAGCGGGTCTGTTTTGGTTGTTCCAGAATGCTGCTGTCAAGGACGTCGTACAGACGACATCGGCGTCCACTGGCGTCGGGCTCTCGTTCAATGGCAATCGCATCTCGTTGTCCTCGCGGGCATCTATGCCTGAACTCTCGGACTATCTGACGTACGCTGGTTGTGCCCTGCTGTTGATTCTGGGAGTGATGATCGCATTTTCTGTATGCAACAGCTCACACCAGAAGGCACTGACTGAGAATTTCTCAGTGCAGAACGTGGCCGCAATGCTCCTGGACACCACGCAGTACCCGCCGTTGTTGGTACAAGGGTCAGTGGCTACGGGCGATTCGATGCTCGCTAGGCGGGGCATTACTTTAAAATGCGCTCAGCGCTGTGGGCGACGTGAAGATCATCGATATGAGTCTGCAGGAGACGATCGAGAACAAAGGTCACCCGATGGACTCCAGTGACATCGAGTTTTATACGCTGTCCGAAAGGTAGATGAGATGAATTGCAGCAACCTCAGCAATCGAGTCTTTCTAGTCAGGATTTCACGTCTAATCATTTAGTAACGTGTATGCAGCACCTATCAAATGAAAATCTAATGAAAACTGCAACGTATTATTCAAGGCAACAGGAATAGAACGCATTGCCCCATTATCTTATGCAAGCACTACAGCTAATAATTCACCGCCAGAAAGATAAGCAGGTCGCCGCCTGAGAGATTGCACTGACTACAGGCATTTAGCATTATAATACGTAAGCAATAACAGTCATTCTTAAACGGATTCCTGCCTAATAACACTTCGAATATTCAGGCTAACGCTGAGTTGCCTTGGTATCGTCTGTGATCTGAAGAATCTCTGTTTGGATGAGCTGACTCTGAAGTGGGATCTCCAGCTTTTCGACATTCCGCACGCGAACAGTCTTCACCAGGCCGTGCTCTTGCAGACACTTGATAGAGTTCTTCATGGAACGTATCGTAGTGTGAAGCAATTTCTTGCGGCATTCGTCATACACGCGTTCGTAATCTGCTCGCTGTCCGGTCTTGCTTCTGCCTGCAAACGGAGCCGCAAGCTGGTGCCGAGCGATCACTTGCAGCGTCGAGACATCCGTGGGCGTCAGACTCTGCAGGATGAACTTGACGCCGCTGCTGGATTGGTCGGTGCTCTTGGACTCTTTGCTCACACGGAGCTCCACTTCGTCTGTGTACGGCGCCCATGTGTCTATTTGCTGGTGGATCCACTGAAACCGCAGCGAGTCTTCTTCCTTCCAGACTGACAGGCCGTTCACCTGGTCAATGGAAGCGATCATAGTGATGAACGAGGCCGTCGAAAGCCAGCTCAGGCACGTCTGGATCTCAGGCGTGCGCATTGCAACGCCATCAATGGAATGGACGATCAGATAAATACGTGGAAGTGGCGCGCCTTGGGAGCTGGTCTGGCGTGTTTTGGCGATCTCCTGGCACTAGATCCAGCAATTAAATCAGAGCCGATCAGACAATTAACACTCCTTCTGCATGTACCTGCTGCACTAGAGTGCCTGCTGCCACGCGCTGATTTGGAAAGGCTTCCTTGTGGATGAGATCCACGAGGTACCGGAGTGAGACTGTGGGCAGATAGCCGTGGATCTGGATCACGAGGCTGTTTGCGAGGCATTGCGAGGCAAACTCCTGTCACACCATAAGCACAAAGGATACATGCATCAGCCTCTACAGCAGCACGCTCCAATGCGTAATAGCTGCGTACATGCAGCAGCGCACGCTTGGAGCCAAAGCCGTAGAAGAGCAGGTTGTGATTCGCCTTCAGCTGACTGCGCCACATTGGGAACTATCACACAAGCCATGAGATCCTTCCGCTCCACTCAACACGGTACGCTTTCCTACCTGAATGGATGGCGACTGGTGCTTGATGCGCTGGCGTTTGGAGTCTCGCTCGTCCACCGACCGCAGGATCGCTCTCAACGCCGAGGGCGGTGGCAGCATGAGCTTCTCGTCCTCCTCCTCGTCCTCCTGGTCCGCCTCCGCCTCTCTGGCTTTGGCGCCGACCTTGTTCTTCGCTTTGGTTGGCGCTCTGCGGCCCAAGCGCCTCGCATTGAAGTAGGCGTTGGCCTGCGCCACGCCAAAGCCCACCGCTTCCCCAGTGCCGCTTCCAGCTCGCTTCCTCATCGCCATGCTAGTTGTCGGTAAGTTAACGGTCGGAGGCGTATTTTACCAGAATATTCGGTACAGTAGCCGACTTGAAAGCGACTCAAACTAAAGCCATTTGCAACTTGGCTAACCGTAACCGTACGTCGCTTCAAGATCCAACGCTTATAGATGCACCACGTACGGGAAGCGAGAGCTCTGCACCATTCATTTTCCAAGAACCGTTAGCTGCTAAAGCAGAAGTTCCATGTCCTACTTCATGTGCGAGGTCGGAGATATCAATAATAGGTGACGGGCGTTACGGATCGTTTCTACTGGAGTCACGCCAGTGGGTTTTCTATAGACCCCTGGAGTTCAGCACCGCCTTCACCTGCCGTCCGGAATCACTTACCGATGGAATTATCATTCGCAAACAGTCCCAGTGGATCACAAGGACCTGCCGGAGCAAATGCCGACTCACGATGGAGTCACGACGGACACGCTGCTCAACACACCACAACGCGAACCCAGACGACTGCCTGTGCAGCTCAAGATCTACGCCCTACGAGTGATTCTGCTCACTGTGTTCTCGGTCGCGCTGCAGGCCACACTCACGAGCGTCCTCTTGAGCGGCTTCACGGTCGCCACGGTCGATGGCACGAGACTGAAAGCCAAGGACAGAAACGATCTGCTGGACAAGTACAATTCGTACTCCGGTTACATCGCAGCCGCCGTAGCCATGCCGTTCAGTGTGCTTGTAAACATGGTACTGCCTGTGTTCTTCCTGTGCTTTGCGACTGCGTGGGTGATCAACGAGAACCCGACGTTTGTGGGGCAGCAGGTCCCAAAACTCGTGGCGATTGGCGTCGCGTGGCTGCTGAACCAAGGCATCACCTCCATTAACGTTCAGTTCGAGTCGCCCTCGTTCACGTTTGCGATCACAGAAAGTGATCTTGTGGCAGCAACTGCTAATACAACCACGGCATTCGCTATGAGCACTATCACCAGCGCAATGAACACCGATGGCCACCCCAGCACCGATACGATCCTGCGGAGCAGTATTAATTCCCAGGCGCCCAACCCGCAGTCAACGTGCTTGTCTGGCAAAGAAAATACCCCCGATGTCCCCGTCGCCTCGATCACCTACGGATACTCTTCCCCCTCATGGATCGGCAGTTTGCTTCCGAATTCCGTTGCGAGCGAATCGTCTGTGGCGTTTTCTATGACCGACGCTGTCACAGAGGTGGATGAATCAGCACTCCCGGGCGGAGATGTGGACCGGAGTGCTGTACTCTTTTCGTATGGTTACTACCTGCTTGTTCAGCAGTTTATGCACTCCCAGTTCCTCTATTATGGCTCAGAGATGATTTACAACGAAACCAAGGCTGATACTGGCGTCGAGTTGGTCCAAAATATCCAGAAAATTATGCAAAACGCAACAGATCGACTGACTTCACCCAATGCCACTTCAACGTGGTCGAATTTGTCGCACTCAGAGATTACTATGGAATTTTCAACCGTTCACCTCTCGTCGCAAATCAAATTTGAAGCGATTACATTTGAGTTACCTCTGAGTATGAAGACCATGGCTGGATATTTCGGGAAAAGGCAGACTTCGAGCTTCTCAATCTCTCTGTCAACAAGCAGCAGCTGCAGTGATAACGCCTGTGTTTTGGAGACGCCCATTTCTGAAAATGCGATCCAGGACCAAGTGCGAATCTTCCGTATCTGCCAGCTAAGCAATGAGTCCAATGTGGAAGACAAGTTCTCTTTTGGAATTCGACCTTGTCCGTCCATCGCGAATTCGTCCGTTTTGGTTTACAGTGTTGCGCATCACATTTCGGCGGATGAGTATACCTATGACTCGAGCTCGATCAAGAGCCTCACGATCAAAAATCCGCGCAAGACGTTCTCTGTGACCGCTGGGCGTCTCTCGTGGGAGACGGAGGATCTTGCGGAATTTTACGGCGCCAAGTGCGAAGCCGACACCAATTGCAATGGACTGCACTTTCCGCTTTCTAACGACTCCCAGCATATAGTATTGGGTGAAGCCTACGTGCCTGTGCCAAGCGACTTCATGGATAGCGAAGATCCTTTCATGGTCGTGAACTGGCGAACTCTGGCCATGGCAGAAACGCAAACGAATTCGACCACGCAAGGAGATATTTTCTATCCGCCAAATTACAAGATGGCAGCCGGCAGCGACTCCTGGACCACTCTTACTGACTATTATTGTGGCTTCAAGTGGTATAAGTATGTTAGTCAGATCGCGCAGGACCACTTGTACTCGACGGACTCGTACCAGCCAGCATACACGGCGAGTCTGTTTTGGTTGTTCCAGAACGCGGCTGCCAAGGACGTTGTTCAGACAAACCCGTCTTCTTCCACTGGCATTGGGCTTTCGTTCAATGGCAATCGCATTTCGCTGTCTTCGCGTGTCTCTATGCCAAAGATGTCGGCCTATTTGTCGTACGTTGGTTGCACTTTGATGCTGGTTTTGGGCGTCATGATCGGTGCTTCTGCGTGCAGTAGCTCGCGTCAAAAGGCGCTGACTCAGAATTTTTCCCCGCAGAATGTTGCAGCGGTGATTTTGGATACCAAGCAGTATCCGCCGTTGTTGGTGCAGGGATCTGTGGCTCCGGGTCGCTCTATCGTTTCAAGGACTGCTGCATCAGGCACGTTCAACGATGTGAGCGACGTGAAGATCGTGGATTTGGCTCTACAAGGAAATTCAGAGGATAGAGACCCTCCTATTAGCTCCAGTGACATGGAGTTGTATACGCTGTCGGAAGGTTGAGACCGTCCAGTGGAAGAAAAATTCCTTCATGAAATTGTACCTCATGCTTTCTTTCACAATCACTAGGCTGCATGCACACAAATAATTGAAATTGAATTAAAGATGATAATCTTCATAAGGACGTGTGCAGCAGCTCATGACGAGTGGAATGATGTCCACCGCCCAACTTAAGGCCTTAATTATATAGTCTCGATTTATAAAACTCCATTTCCGTGGATGGTATGAGATCAGTTATCCATCAGCATGTCTGGTTTGGTTCGTTATCTTTTTGCAAAGACACACCTTCTGTCAGTAGCAGTATATTCAGAATTGGTTTTGGTGTTACGGCGTAAGAAAGGTGATGCAATGTCAAAATGAGCATCACAAGAGACAAGATTCTACAAGATCAGATATGTTCAGGCGCTGGTGGTGTTGCTCTTGACGTAGTAGATCGTGTTCTGGTAATCGGACTTGCAGAACGGGAACGCGACCGAGGACGAAGTTGGCTTGAACAACGCCTTGCCAGACGTATACGTCACGTAGCAGCCCAGCACGAAGCACAC
>JAADXR010000486.1:0-23179 GCA_023337935.1 Elongisporangium anandrum
CCCCCCCCCCCCCCCCCATCCTGCTTTGCTGGCAATCCGCATCTGACCTGGTTGAAGCGATAAAGGCGTGCTTGGTAAACGCGCCTTTATCGCGTATCCCCGTGCCCACGATTTGCCGAATGAGTAGGCCGGAGTTCAAGATCCATGTCAAATAGCTGCAAATGGATTTGAGCATGTAATGATGGGATTCCTCCAGCACAAGAACGGCCAAGAAATGGGACTCAAGCAATCAAGTGATTCAGGCCCCTGGAGGTTTGTTAAAGTCACTTGATACTCTATCTTCGTGATATGCTGATGTACCAATCGGCCAAGACGCAAGCCAGCGTATGCGTTGGTGTGGATTAAGGCGCATATGCTCTGGGATGTCGTGCAAGCTCTCGTATTCGCGATTTCACATAACCAAACGCTTTGGACGTGATCTGAATTCTCTTTGACGAGAATGCGTGGGGCTTTTCAAATGCGTTTGGCTAATGCCATTGTGGGCACTGGAGCTAAACCTTTTCAGACGAGTCGAACGCAACTGAAAAGCTTCTTGCTTCGTTTGGTAAAGTGGATCCAAATCACATCCAAAAGCGTTTGGTCCTATGAGCACGCGAATGCGAGAGCTGTACGCGATTTACCAACGTCTATGAGGCCAACGATCCACAACAGCGCATGCGTCTGCACAGACCAGGCTTGGATCTTGGACCATTGCTCCATCAGTGAATCACGAAGATAGAGGAACAGATCCGAATCATGCCGCCCAATTTCAGAAGCTTCAACATACTTCAAAGGAACCCACATGGCTCAGAGCCTACGACTCGAGCTTTTCTTGAATATTGTATCTCGGCTGCTTTTGCACTGGAGGAGCCATCAGTATGTGCACAAATCCAGTTCCGGTATCCGTTTGGTCTTGATCTTGAGCTTCGATCTGCTCATTCGGCAAACCACCAGGTCCAAATGTCACGTTTTTGTTCTTTTTCAGCCACATTTGTTGCGCAGATTATTTCAATTTTGTCTCTACCACTTCAGCGAGCATTTAGTTCTTCAACCAGCACTTTGGACTCAGCGTACGATGAACAGAGTTCATGGGCTGTATTGAGGTACAACCTTCGATAAATATTTTCATCGTTAAGCAATTCAGGCTAAAATATGTGCGGAACTTTGTGTGAATATGAATTCAAACACATGCCGGACCAATTTTGACCTCCCTGGGACAGGAACCATCATCACATTACCATTCCTCGTATTAAAGCGCAGATGGTGATGCTGTGGTGCGTGCTCATCGGCGCGAAAATATACGCAATCACTGATGTGAGTATCGACACGAATCAGTCGGTGACAGCACTGCAACATGCGATAAAGGCTCGCATGCGAGGTACTGCGACGCTCGATGCGGACTCTCTGGACCTATATCTCGCCAGAAACGGCAACTCGTGGCTGACGCCGCAACAAGCTGAAGGTTTGTATGCGCTTGGTGATCTCACGCGTTTGGAAAATAGGCAAGCGCCACTTCGCTGCGTTGGCTTATCGAATGAAGCGATCGGCGTTCAAGATTCAGATCAAGTAGCCGCTGGGGAGGGATTTGCGCACGTCTTCGTGGTTATTCAAGCGCAAGAGCACCCAAGAACCAAAGCTATCGAAGATATGGAAATGAAAATGAACGAGGCATCGGAATTTGAGCGTTATCTCAGAGGAGGTGGTTACAGATATGGTGCTTCAAACTATCTGCTGGCTTGCTACAGCCATAGTCGCAGAAGTCTTTGGCGTCCGGACATACGCTTGGTCAGCCAGTACGCAGCGGTGAGAATGGCTTGTAAAACTGGACCGAGACTGATTATTCAGTACCCACAAGCATTTGCTGTGAATCCGTCCATGGAGTCCCATCCGTTGGAGCTTTGGCTCTTCGTAGAGCTCAGCTGCAGAGGCCTCACTTATGTCATTCATAAAAATGAAGACCTGAAAGGGAGCACAACCAAAACACGTTGCTTACTTCAATCCACACAAGTACGAGATCGGGGTTCCGCTTGATAATCCGATTTGGATGGCGCCAACTGTACGCAGCCAAGGGAGTTATGACGCCGTGTTTGTCGACAAAGAGCGAAAACTGGTGCGCTTCATCCAAGTGGCGGTGTCTGATGTGCATTGGTTTGATCCCATTCACTTCAGCTCGCTTCTGGTCAAGTTGGCCGTAGCCGATCTGAGACAAGTGGACTTGGTTGAGCTCGTCTCGTCGTCTTGAGTGAAGACTTGAATGAGTTCCAGATCCCAGTGGACGCAAATGCGTTCCGGAGTGGAGTTGTGCGAGCGGTGTTTCCCTCTACAGAGTGCAAACTCAAGGCCATCGGAGTCAATTGTGCCTCTTATCAATGACACTGGGTTTGGTGGAAGGAAAATCACTTTGGTCGGACTTGGGCCCTGATCTCTCTTTAGGATGGACAGATACTATATAGTTCAGACTGAGCAGATTTGAAAGTGATGTCAACGCTATGCATCTCGCATCTGAAAGGCTTCTTTGCTCGTCACCATTCCTCTCTTTACTCTTTAGAACGGACATGGTGTAAGCAAATAACGATTGAAGGGTTGGCTTCTGCTGGCTCGGTTTTCCACTAAGTTGAATTGGGTGCCTGTTGAACCTGTTCAACATCTATCATGAAGGAGCATTTCTCTCACTAGTAATTAACTATCATCGCTGTTTTACAACCAACGTATTTTTACTTAAATATCTTTTCCCAGCAGCATAGCCGATATGGTAGCCTTAGCACTCATCAGCGCGCAGCAAACGATCTTCTTCCAACTTGCCATCAATGAAAACCAGTGGGTCCTAGTTTTGCAGGATGCGATCAAGACGCTATTGGCAACTGCTTTGCAAGTGGTCGATGCAGACACGCTGGCCCTGTATCTCGCCTGGAAAAATAATTCGTGGATGACGGCAGAAGAAGTCAAAGATTTGCGATCGTTTGACGGTCTCCCGCGTCTGGAGAATAAACGGGCGACACTTGGGTTTGTCGGATTATCGACAGAGCAGATCGGAGATCAGCATTCAGACCAATTGAACGCCGGAGATGGTTTTGTGCACGTTCTGGTGGTTCCGCCAACGCGAGAGGAGCTGAGAAAGAAATTGTTTCAAACGTCAGGCGTCGCTTGGCTCACAGGCAATGAACCATGCCATCCGCTTTCGTTTGGGGACTCAAAAGTGATTCGAGTTCCTTGGAAATATGTCGAAGGAAGCGGGATTGGGCGTCATGATTCTGACTTGGTGCTCTATCGTCGAGACCCGCTGTTGGCTCAATGGCTGAAAATGCAGTCTTGGTCCATCAACAAGCACGCGCTGCTTTGGATTGTGGGGCCTCCCGGCACGGGGAAGTCATGCGCAGCTCTTTCATTTGCTTTCTCACTGGATCAAACAGATTGGCAAGTGGTTTGGATCCACTTTGATCAACGGATGCATCGTTTCAATTGCGTTTGGCTCAAGAACAAGCAAAAGAAGACGTGTGTCATCAGGAAGAAAAACATGGAAGGGCAGTTCGAGGAACTCTTGACCTCGACTTCGGGAAATACCATCATCTTCTTCGACGGATACGTCAAGACATCTCGAGTTGCTGAAGATGCTCTTCTCATTTGCAAAGAATGGCACGAAGATGATTACAACCGCCATCGACTGGTGTGTGTTTGCTCAAATCGTTGTGGCGACACAAAGAACGATGAGCTTTTCCTGCTGGACTCTTGGAGACTCGAAGACTACCTTGACGCGATATCGTACGAAGCCTTCTTCCAGCATAACGTGCACAAGCTTGCTCCGTATGAAGATCAAGGCACATCATCGGACGAGAGCGTTCGATTTCTCGAAAGCTATCGTGGTTGTTCGTGTCGTGTCGGCAGACAACTTGGCCAAGCCTGGAAGCTCAGTAAATGCCATGTGTAAAGTTTATGGCGCGTCCAAGGCGTTGTTTCATACTTCTGTGGTGAAGAACTGTCGTTCGCCAGTGTGGAATGCGGATGATTCAGGCTGGTTTGAATCCCTCGACAAAGACAGCATTGACGTTGGAGTGTTTAATGGAGAGCACGAGTTGATCGCAGCGCTGAAGATTCCCATCAGTTCTCTAAAAAACATAAACAAACCGACAACGAAGACTTTTGCGCTGAGAACAGAGTTACCGTCGTCCTTGACGCTAGCTTTGGAATATATCAGTCCGCTGAAGAGGAAGCAGCAATTGGTGGAGGCCAAGTATTTCGTGGCCGGTGGAAGTGCGAGACTTATGTTTGACGTATCGACAGCGATCGGTATGGAAAGTCTAGTGACGGCCATACACGCGGTTTCAGGTTTTGATCATTATCTCCGAGGGAAAGTTGGTGATGATCCTTCGAATTATCTATTAACTCGATACGGCCAGAAACGCCCCGATATCCGCTTGGTCAGTCAGTTCGCCGCTGTGATAGTGACTTTCAGAATGGGGACCGACCTGATGATTCAGAATCCGCTGGCGTTTGCTGTGAATCCGTCCATGGAGCCTCCTACGCTCTTGGAGCTCTGGTTCTTTGCAGAACTGAGCAGAAAGGGCCTCAGTTATGTCGTGTTATCCAACGCGGGATATCAAAGAAAGCGCTGGGAGCTACCAAAGCGCGTTGCTTACCTCAATCCACACAAGTACGAGATCGGAGTTCCGCTTGATCGTCCGATTTGGATGGCGCCGATCAGACGCAGTCAAGGGAGTTATGACGCCGTGTTTGTCGACAAAGAGCGAAAACTGGTGCGCTTCGTCCAAGTGGCGGTCTCCGATGTGCATTGCTTTGATCCCATTCACTTCAGCTCGCTTCTGGTCAAGCTTTCCGCAGCCGATCTGAGCCAAGTGGACCTGGTTGAGCTCGTCTTTGTCGTCCTGAGTGAAGACTTGAGTGAGTTCCAGATCCCAGTGGACGCAAATGCGTTCCGGAGTGGAGTTGTGCGAGCGGTGTTTCCCTCTGCAGAGTGTGAACTCAAGGCCGTCGGAGTCGAATGTGTGATTTGACGGAAGGATGGTCGCTTGAGCGCATGTGGTTCTCAATCTGATGGCGATTCACGTCCTTCCCCATGC
This sequence comes from Elongisporangium anandrum, assembly GCA_023337935.1. Taxonomy (NCBI): domain Eukaryota; phylum Oomycota; class Peronosporomycetes; order Pythiales; family Pythiaceae; genus Elongisporangium; species Elongisporangium anandrum. Next base: position 5,055 of record JAADXR010000486.1, read on the forward strand.
GTTTGCTGGTGCTTTCAAGCAAATGCATAGCTCTCTGTCAGCCGTGTTCGTCTCATACTCGTATCAGGTGTAGCAATATCGCAATTGAATGTTGAGTGTGTTGTGTTGCCGTGTTTTGGTAAAATTGCCAAAATACCCTTCGTGGCCCTTTTCAGGCAGCAAACGAGATCCGACGGAGCGAGTGAGGAGCTCATGAAGTCGCCGCCGCGTGTGTTTCTGGGTGCGTTGGCTGGTGCGTCTCTGCGTCTATAGCGTCCGCTGAGCTCACGTGCGTCTGTCTCTGCTGCAGACGTGTCCATCGGCGGCTCTCGCGTCGGCCGCATCCGCATCAAGCTCTACGATGGCGTGCCCAAGACGACCGAGAACTTCCGGTGCGTTTGCGTTCCATGCGCACCAGGCTGGATGAGCAGCTGTGGCTGATGGAGTGGCTTGTGCAGATCGCTGTGTACGGGGGAGCGTGGCTTGGGCAGAGCCACAGGCAAGCCACTGCACTACAAGGGCACCAGGTTCCACCGCGTGATCAAGGGCTTCATGCTGCAGGGAGGCGACTTCTCCAAGCACGACGGCACGGGTGGCGAGTCCATCTACGGCGAGCGGTATGTCATCCTCTAGGTCTCAATGTATGGCTGTGGACTGACTCGTTGTTCCCAATAGCTTTGCCGACGAGAGCTTCCGCTACCACCACTCCAAGGCCGGTCTGCTGTCCATGGCCAACGCTGGGCCCAACACCAACGGCAGCCAGTTCTTCATCACGACCGTGCCCACGCCGCATCTGGACGGCAAGCACGTGGTCTTTGGCGAGGTGGAGGCCGGCATGGACGTCGTGCGCCAGATCGAGCGCGTGGAAACGGTGCAGCGAGACCGGCCGGCGCCCATGCAGGCTGTGGTGATCGAGGACTGCGGCGAGTTCAAGAGCAGTGAGCTCAAGGATGGCAGCGACTCGTCCAGCTCATCTGATTCCAGCTCCGATGAAGACGAACGAGCCCGCAGAAAAGCCAAGAAGAAGGCCAGGAAGAAAGAGAAGAAAGCCAAGCGCAAGGCCAAGAAGGAAGCCAAGAAAGAGGCCAAGAAGCGTCGCCGCCGACAGGCCTACGATGAGGATGAGAATGCTGATCATGAGGCTCGTAAAGCAAAGCGAGCCTTGTGCTCTCATTCGCGCTCGCGCTCTCCTAGACATGAAGAGCGTGTTCGCAAGGAACCTCCTGCCTCTGCCAACAGAGATCGGTCCCTTCAGCGAGAGCCATTGAGACGAAGCTTAAGCCGGGAGCGAGGTCGTCGGCGTTCACCTTCGCCTCGTGGCCGAGAGCGTGATCGCAATGGTGGAAGGTACGAGGAGCCCGATAGCTATCATAACGGCGACAGGAATGCACGACGCGATCGATCGCTTTCAGACGCGCATTCACCAGTCAGGAAGCAAGTCATTGAACCCCCACGACGACGTTCGCCCAGTCCAAGACGAGACCGATCGAGAGGACCTCATTCCGCTTCGCCTGTGCAAGAGCGTCGGGATTTTGAGCAAAAGGGGGACGTTAGGCACCGACGCTCTCCGAACCGCAGTTTCAACTCGCGACGTACGAGTCCCGACCGGCGCCGAAGCCGAAGCCGAAGCCCGAGCCAAGATCAGCGCGGCCGTCGAGAGCGAACGTTCCGCGATCGCAGTCGCAGTGGAGACAGACGTTCATCCCGTTACCAATCAGGCCAGCGGTCTCCACTACGTTCAAGCCACAACCACAGCGGACGTCGTGCTTCTCCGCGCAGATCTCGTTCGTAGACAACGGACTCGAGAAGGAGCGATTCTGCCTCTTGCATTTGCATTCTAAGCTCAAAACGGATTCGATTTTGACTGGAGCCTGATTGTCTAAGCTTTCTACGTCTAGAAGCGGTACCGGAGCGTGAGAGCGCAGCCCAGGAGAACGATGTGCGGGAAGCCGTTGACCACGAGGTTGCCCACGACTGCTAAATACGGCAGGTACGCGACCGGATTCTGATGGTCCAGCACGTGGAGCAGCGGGATGTCGATGTCCTTCCAGAAGGCGAACGCGCCGTTGATGTTGACGTAGATGACGTGGTCGTCGCCTGGCGCTTTGACTTCGAAGGGCGTGACAATGCGGCAGTACACAGCCAGGAAGGCCGTGATGCAGCAGGACGCGATGAAGCTGGACTCGTGCATGCCGCCGTGGGTCTTGGTGACCTACGAGAGAGAGATCACTCAGGCTAAAGACGCAACTGAAGGGCGATTGCTGAAGGAGACTTACCCAGAGGCAGAGCGGCAGGAACCAGATGTGGTGTGTGGCGAAGAACCGCTTGGAGAACGACCGGTTCTCTGGGTACGTGAGGTACGTCATGGCTCCGATGGGGAACTTGCCCGTCATCAAATACGTGATGCCATCCAGATACCAGGCGAGCTGATCTCCCGACACGATGGCCATCTACAGTAGCGAGCCGAGCAATGAGCCATTGGAGCAGCATCAAGCTATAACCAGAAAGGAAGACGCACCGCCACGCCCACGAGGAAGGGCTTGGACAGGAACACGCCCAGGATCACGAGCAGAATGGCCACGTTGCAGCCCCAGAGCGCCTCGTAGATGATGTATGTGCCTATTCCAATCCTTCGTCAGAACTCACGACTCCTCAGCAGCAATTGAATGCAGACGCACCGTGGCCGAAGTAGCGAGAGATCACCATTGATGCAAAGTACGCGCTCAGGAAGTAGCCAATCGCCCTGTGAGTCATAGAGAGAGGTCGTCAGTCGCATGTTTGACGCATGCAGATCCGCCTCGTGGATGTACGGGTAGTAGAAGTCCGGATTAATGTCCTCCGCTGGCTTGTCCTCCGCCGTGTAGATCTCATCCAGCTGCAGCGCCAGCCATGCGGACAGCACGAGCCCCAGCGCCACGACGGCGACCACGCGCGGGAGGTCTTTGGGCGTCACGAGCACCGGCACTGGACGCATGCTGATGCTGATCACGAAATGACGCACGACCGTAACCCAACAGTAACCCAATAAAGTCTCAAAGGTCCATGATGAGACTGGTACTAATCATCATTAGAAAACGTAACCGACGCATAACCAGAACCCCTGACAATCAATGATTACGCTCATTGAATCGTCACCTTCGTGCGACATGCATCTGTCAGGAGCATTTGTCATTACGGACGGCGGAGCTGCTGCTTGCGGAAGTCGCCGAGGTCCATGGAGTTGGCGATGGAGGTGGCCTGCGCCACGCCGCGATGCAGATAGAGCCTCAGCAGCTCATTGACGTACTGCATGAGGTCCGGCATGGCGTCCTGCTCGTCCGCATTAAAGCGCGCCAGCACGAACTTGTCCATGGCCGTGCCCGACGGAGCGCCCGTGTTGCCGGACATGAACCAGGCCGGCGCGCCCACGCCGATCTTGAGCCTCGCGAAGCGCTCTGTTCCCACGCACTTGATGATGTCCTTGATGCCGTTCTGGCCGCCGGGCCCGCCGCGTGACTTGAAGCGGCAGGTGCCGAAGGGCAGCGACACGTCGTCCGTCACGACCAGCAGCTCGTCCTGGCGGTTCAGCGACAGCGCATTCTTCTTCAGCCGCCAGCGGTGCGTGTTCATGAGCGTCTTGACTGCGCCGCCGGAGCGGTTCATGTACGTGGTCGGCAGCAGCAGCGCCACGTTCACGTCCGCGTGCGGCACGCCGTCGTCCTGCGTCTTCTGCTTGCGCCGCGCTGACATGCGATCCACGAGGTCGTCCTTGTATTGGACCTCCGCGTCCACAGGCGGCTGGAACGACAGCGCGAAGCGAGCGACGTCGCCATGATGGTTGCTTTCGTGCTGGAACTCGAGCTTCTTGCCCTGCAATGCAGTCATCATGGCCATGAGAAACGAGATCCTGACCGATAGAACTCACATTGCGATTTGAGCCACGCACCAGTTGCTGCTGCACGTAGGAGTCCAGGAAGTGGCTCACAGCGTCCATGCCGATGTTATGCCTGCCTCAGCAGCAGCCACAGGCCATCAGCTCTCTCTCCATGTAGCAATGCGATCCAGACGAGCGTACCTGGTGCGCTTGAACTTGTCGCCTGGGTTGCCCAGCCCCACGATGAGCTTGCGCACGTGCTCGTACTTGGGAGGCTCCTCCGTCGCCTGCGTGGACAGCAACCGCGTCTGCAGGCCGCATCGCCGTCTCGCCAGCCGCGTGAGCTGCTGGATCATGCCGCTATTCCCCATTCAAACCAAATGCGCTGTGTGGTCCACACACGATCATTTCTGAGACGGATGGCGACGCGACGGGAGCTGGCGCAGCGGCTGCGGGCGGCGCGGCCGTTCTTCCTCATCGCGGGGCCGTGCGTGCTGGAGTCCCGTGAGACCGTGATGCACATCGCCACCTCGTGAGTCTCTCTGTCCGTGGCTCTGCATGGGATCGCCGTCGTCTAACAGCTGAGATCAATGACAGACTGGAAGCCATGGGCCGACGCTTGCAGATCCCGGTGGTCTTCAAGGCCAGCTTCGACAAGGCCAACCGCCAGGACTTGAGCAGCTACCGCGGCCCGGGTCTGGCCAAGGGGCTGGAGATGCTGCAGCAGGTCAAGCAGACCACGGGCCTGCCCATTCTCACGGACCTGCACGAGACGTATCAGGTCGCGCCCGTGGCCCAAGTGGCCGACATCATCCAGATCCCGGCGTTTCTCAGCCGACAGACCGATCTGCTGGTGGCGGCCGCCAACTCTGGACGCCTCGTGAACATCAAGAAGGGCCAAATGCTGTCTGCGGAGACCACGGTGCGTCTATTCATCCACCCGCTGGCCCATTCATCCTACTGACGCATGTGCTGCAGCTGCTGGCAGCGCGCAAGGTTGCACTCACGCAGGGCGACGACGACTTCATCCTGACGGAGCGCGGCAGCATGTTCGGCTATGGCGACTTAGTCGTCGATGCGCGCAATCTGCCCAAACTGCGACGCGCGAACGGCCTGGTGGTGCAGGACGTGACCCACAGGTAAAGACTTTGCACCAATGCTCTTGCTATCTCGTCTCTGATTGCGGTTGTCTATGGTGCGAAACAGCGTCCAGCGTCCCAGTGGTGGAGCTGCTGGAGCCACAACGAGCGGCGGCGATCGCGAGTTCATCCCCACGATCGCTCGCATGGCAGCGGCTGTCGGCGTCGACGGGTTCTTCATGGAGACGCATCCGGATCCTGCCACTGCGCTTTGCGATGGCGCCAACATGCTGCCGCTGGAGCAGCTGGAGCTGCTGCTGGAAGAGCTGATTGACATCGCACAGGCCTCGCGGGCGCTCAAGAAGCCGTCGGCGTAGTCAACTCAATCCAAATGCAATAGAGAATCATCCGGAATTGCGCAGACTCTCTTCCATCACGGGCAGCGGATGGTCCTTGACCCACATCTTCTTCAGCTGGCGGTTGATTCGCCGAGTGAAGCGATCCGGCCGAGGCTGTCTCGTCTTGGAGCCGCCCACGAATCGCAGGAACGGCTTGGGGATCTTGGGTTTGCGAGGGAGCTCCAGAGTGTTGTACTTCTGCTCGGACGGCATCGTCTCCTGTTGCTGCAGCGTCTCGAGCACTTTGCCTCGCGTGTCGTAGTAGCCACGCAGTGTTGAGACACGTCGCACGCTCTTGAGCATCTTCTGCTTGTATTCAATGGCCAGAACCTCTGTGAACGCTCCTTGGCGGACATCCTCAACTTTGACGACAGCAGGAAGCAGCCCTTCTTCGCTCTGCTCCATCTGGTTGAGCTTCACAGAGGCCTTGACGAGAGAGGGAAAGTCGGAGATCGCGGCCTTGCGCGGCGGCGTCGGATGCAGTGGATGGCTATTGCCGCTGCTTTTCGGCTGGTGCTCGAGTTGGCTGGTGGCTTTTTCGCTGGCTTCAGTGGGAGTTGCTGGATCCGTATCACTATGCAGATGGCTTGTTTGGTTGCTGGATTGATTGCCGATGATCTTCTCCGCTGCAAACTTGAGACTCGAGCGTGGGGCTGGCCCTAAGTGCGGCTTGGACGATGACTTTGGACGAATTGGAGCCAGTGGAGGGACTTCGCCATGGACTACCGTTGTTGTAGAGGCAACTACACCGGCCGACTCGGCGACCGAGTGCACAAAATTGAGCGTGTTCTTCACAGCCTGAGCCTTGATGCCCATATCGGCGGCCTTCTTGTGGCCCTTGCCTGCTTTCTTCTGTTCATCGGCCTGCTTCTTCTTCATAGAAATCATCGTCGCACAACAGGGATCACCTGTGGTGTGTTCTGCGCTGCCACACCAGCCACAGAGGCATTTCCCATCGTGCATCATGGCTTTAGTGGACCTACACGAGCCAAAGAGCGCTCAGTGTGCATCCGCCTATGGCTATGGGGTTGTACAGGGACTCACAGTGTCAACACGAGACCAGGATTGGCCAGAGCGAGTTTGATGCGCGTTTGTCGCCAGTTTTCGCGCGCCTCTGCCAGCATGCGGAATTTGTGGTGGGACTCGCGAATGTGGTCAATGTTGAGCATTGAAAAGAACTCCTTCCAGGTCTCTCTCTGCGTTTACATGAACAGAATCGATTGTCAGTCCAATGCCATATCATGTGATCAGGAATTAGGCAAATGCGCCTACATCCATGATCAGCGTCTTCACGTCCGTGACTACGTTGAGCAAAGAGATCAAGGTCTGTTGGTCGTCATGGCTCCATCAACCACAAGAGAGACCAGCACTACCTGCTAGCAGATCGGTATTGCAAATGGGCTTGTTGAAGAAGATTGGGAATTCGCCGCAAATGTCGTGGTCCTGGTACAAATTCAGCTCCACTGCGATGCGGCGTTTGTGCTGCTTCTTGTTTTCTTTTCGATTGAGAGTCATCTCCTGTATGGAGCGCAGCTTGGACGACTCGTTCTCCACACGAGAGCACTTGTACACGTTGCCGTTCTCTGTCAGCGAATGGATCAGTGGCACGGTTTCCTGCACGATGCCAGCGTAGAGGAAGTAGACCATGTTGGCTTCGGAGCCAATGCGCGTGAGAAACGTATCGGCAGGGAAGTTCACGTGCCGCAGTCGATTCGAGAGTCTCGTGAGCTCGCCGTGCGGCCAGCCGTCAAAGAAGAACAGCGTTTCCAGGAACTCGATCTGCGTGAAATCCAGCTGCGAGGAGTTCGTGATGCGAATCAGGCGCTGGTACGCGCCACGCTTGAGGCAGATGAACGACGTGGGCACATCGCAGATAACTGTGCAGGATCGCTTGGCAGTCGGATCCATCACAGCAAGCTCTCCAAAGGTGCCGCCAGAGCCGATGCGCTTGATGAACGAGCCAAAGTACTTGTGGAGATTGCTGTCTGTGAGCTCCATGCCTTCACTCAAGAGTCCATCGCCCACGTGATACGGATGCAGAGCTGTCTTGTCCTGGATACCAGCCGCATCGTCAGTAGCAGTGCGTAGCTTGCGCTTGGAATCGATGAACAGAGAGACCGATCCGGAGATGATGACGAAGAACGTGTCTCCGTACTCGCCCTGGTAGCACACGACGCCCTTGGCCGGCATCTCCAGCAGCGTCATCTCTCGGCAAATGGTTTTGCAGATCACCTCCTGCGCGCCCTGGAAGATCTGGTTGGTGCTGCCGTTCCTGAGCACCCACTCGTAAAGCGTATCGATGTCCATGGGCTCACGCAGCTCGGACGGCTTTAGCAGAATCGCATGAAGAGCGTACACTTCATGCCGTCGCTCTCTCTCCTGTTCGATCTCGTATTGCAGTTGCAACTGGTCCTGCAGCTGCAGCATGAACGACCGCTCGCGCATACTGGCAAAGCGTGGAATGGACTGCACGGTGGCCTTGCGGAGCATCGGCGGCACATTCATGTTGCCTTGATGCAGTCTTCAGCTCTCGTGACTGGCAACAGCAGACTGATGGTGTTCATCCCGGCCTAAAAATACGCAAACGATAGACTTCCCATGCTTTCAATCGCGTCTATTTGATTTCCCACTCACCAACTGTGCACTGTGATCGAATAGGAGGAGTTGAGCAGTGCTGGCGTCCGAGCTCTTTGTACTTGGAATGCGTCACGCGCCAGGAATCTGCTCAGCTTAGCTCGATCTCCACAGGCTGCGAATGGCGACTTGGGGCCATCGCAGACGAAAAACACCGTGTTGGATCGGAGCTTGAGCACGAGTCCATGGGAAAAGACGCTGGACAATCGCTCTTGGACGGTTGCTAGCGCCTCATCGGTCTTTGTGATGACGTTAATGGCGATCATGCCTTCGGACGACAGCGAGTCCTTCACAGATTCGAGAAAGCTGGTCTGGAGCATGGAGGTCGGTGGCGCTCGCACATCGTCTTCCGGACCTCCAGCTTCCACATCGATCACCAGCAGATCGTATTTAGCCTCTGGGTCCTTTCGAGCGACGAATTCTTCGCCCATGACTTCGTGTAATCGAAACTTCTGCTGTTGCGAGTCTTCTGCTCCACTCACACCGAAGAACTCGCGCGCTATCGAGTTGACTTTGGCTGAAGGCTCCACAGCGTCCAGTCGGTAGATCTGCTCTAGATGTTCGAGTAGGAAAAGCGGCAGTGTGGCTGCTCCGGAGCCCAGAACGGCGACCTGCAGTGGCCGTTGGTCCGCCCCGTTGATCGTGAGCCACGCAAACGGAACGCACAGCGCGCGATGGACGTCAAGCATGAGCGTGCTCCGGTCCACATACCCATCAATAGCCAACGTGACTTCGCTCTGCACCAAATGCAGCCGGTCGTTGAATACAAAGCAGCGAGTGGGGGCGCTGCCGTCCAGGAACGAGTCCAACACAGCCACTTCGTCATCCTGGTGCACCACTCGGCGCTCGTACTTGGCAAAGAACTCGCTCTTGTACTGCTCCACGAAGTCCGGATCGACCTCCTTCAGATCTTGCATCAGGTCCGTGATCTGGTCGAACGTGTAGTTCTCTCCAGAGCGATGGATCTGCAGCATAGAGAGCGTGAGTCATTCACAGTGGCCGTCATCTTGGCTGATGGCCCACTCACGTCATGGAGAATGGTCTGAGGCAGGACGTCATCGTAGCTGAACGCGTGCTCTTCCAGTTTCTCCGAGTCAGAGCTCTCAATGCGGATGCCCTCGCAGTCGCGTGCCGCCAGGCGCCAGTCGTAGTCCGAGATGAGGTTCTGCGGCCACCAGGGGAACGTGCGGCACTGCGTCGGTCGTGCTGCCAGAGCCACAAGCCCAGTCAGCCAACACTTCACACACCAGCAATAGCTCAGCTCCAGTACCTTCGTAGATGGAACACTTCTTGCCGTCCAGGAACACGCACTGCGAGTCGTCGGCCGTCTGCTTGAGCAGCCACTGGCGGCCGTCCTGGCGGAAGTAGAGCTGCTTGAGCTGCGCCAGATCCATGCGCTTGGTGCGCGCGATGGCGGCCGCCTCCGCCTCGTTCACGCGCACCTGGCCGCCCTTGCCCGTGCAGCACTGGCCGCATTGCGTGCACTTGAAGGAGAAGCGCACGTCCTCGCGCTTGGCCCAGCTCTGCAGCCGCTTGGGCCACCGCTTCATGCTCAAGATGGACGTGTACCACTGGGAAGGGTACATATGTCAATCGAACCAATGAGACGTTGGTTTGTTTGATTTGAACTGCGGTTGGTTTGATTGACCACTTGACTCGAGCGCGAATATCAACCAGCGGCCATGAGCTCCGATGAGGACGGAGAGCGCGTGCAGCTCTACAGCGCTCTCAAGCGCAACCAGAAGCGCCAGATCTATGGTAAAAGGAATCGATGATCTGTAGCTACACGTTGACATGCCTTTGGCTCACTAATTCGCTCTCGTTCTCGCTGTGTGTTCGTCTGACAGTGACACTTTCCGACTCGGATTCCGACGGAGATCTATCGTCCATGTCTTCGCCGCTGAAGAAGAAGCAGCGCGGCGCGGTGACCCGTGCTGCGGCTGCAAACGCAGCTACTGCTACAGCGAGTACACAACCGGACGTTGGTACGTGGACGTGATGGTGAGGCCATGGGGAGACTGCTGACAGATCCTGACGCCTTGTGCTTGAGATAGTCGTACTGGACGATGATGAAGAGGTCTTTACCGAGTCGGAGCGCATGGCGGACAAACTGCGACAAGTCCAGATGGACAAGGAGATCCACGAGCGCATCGCGAAGGACTCGCTGCTGAACCAGACGCGCGCCATCATGAGGTACAGCAGCAAGCAATCCATGGAAGCGTCTCCTATTGCGCTATTAACGAGGCTATATCCTTCCACACAGCAAAACATCGCTGGTGCAGCAGCAGATCGCAGACGACATCATCTCGCTGTGCTCAGATGACGACGACGATGATGAACTAGAGATTCTCCCAGCCACCACTCCTGCCCCTGCAGCTCAAGCTCCAAAGGCTCTGGCAGTCGACAAGGGCGAGCGAATCACGCTCCGTATCCGATCCAACGGCAATGGCGACGGTATAGAGGAAGTCACGATGCACATGGTACGATGCTCTGTCTGTACTAGAGTGAAGATATCTTGCTGATTCACGTCGATATGAGCAGAACGAGACTTTTGATGTGCTCTATACGACCTTCTGCACGCAGCAAGGACTGCCCCGTGCGGCTGTGCAGATGTCGCTCGATGGCGAGACGCTCTCTACGTCACGGACGCCCAAACAGCTTGATCTCGAGTCGGGCGATCTGATCGATGCCAAGGTGGATTTCTCTCAGCAAACGGCTCCGCCACAGAAGACGCACTTTGTGCGCTTACGTCTGGTCCTGCAGGACAAACGACCGGAGGTATTTAAGATCGACGAGGTACGATGGCTTTGACGCGTTTTACTTGGACTGAAGCCATGCATGCTCATGGCAACTGATCTCTCTTTATTCAGACTGCATCGTTCGAGAAGCTGCGTGCCAGTTTCTGCAAGAAGCATAACCTCGCCACTGCTGAGAAAGTTATTCTACGCGTGCTTGGGGAAGAAGTGGACCTTGAACAGACCATCGCGCAACAGGGGCTCCTAGACAACGACGAGGTCACTGTTGAGATTGAAAACTACGTGGATCCTGCCGCCATGGAGCTGCGCTTGCGATACGAGGACGGCGCCTCCGAAAGCATTCATATTCTACCGGTTCGTAATGTCGTTGCGTCTTGTTTGGTCGCGATAAGATGCTAACATGTGTGATTGTGCCTTCAGAGCGCCACGGTCGAGTCGCTTGTTAGCAAGGTAGCGGTTCAGAAGCAAACGCCTGCTTTGAAAATATCTCTTCGCATCGATGGAGAAGCCATGGCGTTGAAGCAGACACTTAAGGTGCGCATCCGTTTTCCTGGGATTGTCCTTTCGACTGTGAACTGATGCAGTATTCTGTGGCTGTATATAGTATTATGATCTAGAAGGCGGAGAGCTCATTGAGGTCATGATCCGACGATGAAACAATCCAGCTCTGCAATTTTGAATTATAAGAAGCGTGTAAATTATCGACCATCTTGACAAATAAGCCCAACCGCTATTCGCTCAGCGTCAAGCGTCAATGTGGACTCAATGACTCGCAACTTCGCGAAGAAAACAGACTGTTCTCTCAGCAGCTTGAAGAGCTTGGTGGAAAACAGAAAATCATCGGGAGTGAATGCCAAGAGTGATGTGCTTTTATGTCCTAAATTAGTTCCGTTTTAGTACGATATAACCTGTTTTAGTACGAGTATGTCCTAATTTCGTTCTGTTTTAGTCCGTTTAAGGCGAAATCCTTACTTTACAAATCCGCAGTCATCAGCCAGACGATAATCTATCGAGCTTGACTGTCGTGGGCCCCCCCTATGAACATTGACTATCGCATGAGGGTAGTCAATGTTCATAGGGGGCCCACGTGTCGGGCGTCCGTGGCAGTGGAGCGGTGGTCGCAGCACTCTTCTCTTGGCCTGCTTGGCATTGAAGTACTCAACTGGCTTCCAGCCTCACTAACATCAGCGGCGGCTTGAATGCAACAACACGCTCACAACGGCGACGACGCCAGCGCCCAGCAGAAGAGGCTTCATGGCAGATTGACGATGCCAAACGCGATTTATTGCTTTTATTGAGCTGCCCTCTCATTGTTGAGTGCGTTAGCGAGCTGCCCTACACTCTTCCAAACCCGAAGCCAAACAGAATCACAAATGTCCACAGGTGCTCGAAACGCATTCTTTCAATGCATGGCTCGCTCCTTGTGTTGTTCACAAGTCGGCTCCGTACGTAAGCACACTCACGACCGAGATGGATTCGAGCAGCGACACGTACTCTAGCAGAGGATCAAAGTCACCTCCATGAAGATTGAGTCCGTCGAGTTCAGCATCGTCTCTTGCGTATTGGTCGTGGCATCCATCTCCGCGATGAGACGTCGTATCCAAGTTGGCGTTGTCGCCGATACGTTGCTGGATACACGCCTGTGGCGTTGCAGTACCAGAAGTCCGCGTGCACTTCCTCCACGGGCTCGCGCACCCTATTGTGTCAATGCGCTGGAGTTCTCGGTGTACTCGCCGATACGTAGTACCTCCCTTGGGTTCAACGTTTTTTTTGCATATCCTTCCAATGGCCGCTGAGAGAATCTGCCGTGCGCAGCATTCGCCACAAGTTGCTGAAGTAAAATGAGCAAAAACAGGTTTCAACGGCAGAGTGACATTTTTACCCACACTCTCAAAGCTGGTGGTGGCTGAAGCAGCGTCCAATCGTTTCGCTGGTCCACCAAGCCATCTGAAGCAGCAGCCATTCCTCAATTTGCAGACGACGACAACAACAGCTTCACCGACTAGGGATTTTATATTGCCATGGTCCTCAAGTGATTACACAATTAGATGACGAGACTGAGGAACGACGGCGGCCTCACTGCTTTGCGTTCTGCCGAGCTCCGAGGCCTGCCTGGTTTTCCACTTGTGAAGAGTATTTTCGAGGCATTTGTATGATGAGACCAACCAATCGACCTGTGTATGTTTGCATGTGTGCCGAATGAATATTTGCATGTTGGAAAGCTTTTCGATGATGCTATACAAATATTTGCTACTCTTGAAAACCAATGACGACACAAATTTCACCAAGATCGCTGAGAAGGCTTCGTTTCCACCACAGATTGCCTGTATACATTTACATTGATAATCCAGAGAGGCAATGACGAATTCTTTTAGGGACATCTGATTGCAGAGCTGTTGTGGCTCGAAGCATGAAGAGAACATAAAGTGGAATCTCATTACCTGAGCCTCTCATATCTACAATATACAGTTAACGAAGCAGCTAATCACCCTACAGCTCTCCACTCGATGGCTGTTAGAGTCGAGTGTTTGGGACAGCGTTGCATGATAACACCAGCCTTTATAATGTCGACGCATCGGCATACCTTGAGTTCACGCACGAGCCTTGAACTTTGGCGCTGGACGCTTAGACGCCGGTGCTGATGTTGGCTTGGTCTTGTCGTCGTTGCTTGATGCGCGAGACCAGCCAGACCAAGCCGAAGAACAGCAGATGCGCTACTAGGATGCCTCCGTACCAGAACGGGGCCCAAGGCGTGTTCACTTCCAGGAACGGGTACGGCCAGAAGCCCTTGGCGATCGTTCCGTGGAGGAGCCACGCGAAGAGCGCGTAGATCGAGGGCCAGGCAATGACAAGCGGCACAGCCTCGAGCGACACGCGGTGCTGCGTGCAGAAGAAGTCGATCTGCAGCAGCAACACGTTGATGCCGTGCTGGCAGTAGCTCACAGCGTTGAGAATGGCCTCAGGGTGGTGGATCTTGACTGCGTACGGGTACAAAATGGTCCATACGACGAAGCTGATGAGCAGCGAGGTGGCGAGGCTCACGTCCAGCAAGAGCTCAAGACTGATCCAGTCGTTTGCGCTGCGGTCCGCATGAGAGCTGGCACGCCGCACGCTGAGGTTGTCGCCCAGCAGAGCAGTCTCGATGTCGTCTTCCTTCGCGCGGGCGGCAGTCGTGAGTGAGCGAACCTGCTGCTGCTTGTCCAGCCGCCGCGTCTTGAGGTAGGCCAACGCAAAGTACACGCCCTGGGCGACGAAGTTCCACGAAGTGTAGAACGCCATGCAGCGCGCTCGCGTGCGGTGGATGTCATAGCACTGCAGACAGACGTAGAAGACGGCCACAAATAGTCGGTAGTAGAGCAGAAACGCGAGGGACGCGCAGCCGCGCGGCTGCAGAAGCGGCTGGATGCCACGCTGCGCGCCGCCGAGCGAGTGCGCGGAGGAGCTGCGCAGCACCACCAGGTCTCGCGCGCGACGGCCTCTGCGCTGCATGAGCCATAGCGCCAGACCCAGAGCCGCTGCGATCTCGCTGGCCACGACGGGGATCTCCCACTCGAAGCCGCCGGTCTTCTCCATCATCGGCTGCTCCTTTCGGGCTCTTCCTTCTGGATTCCGGATTGGTGAATGTTGGTCCTATGGATGGTGAATGATGGTAACAAGATGCTGGTCACTTGGGTCCTCACTTCCACATCAGAGACCAAGAACCAAGATGATCGACATTGGCGCCAACCTCACGAACGGCCGCTTCCGCAAGGACCTGCCGCAGGTGCTGCGACGCGCACAGTCCGCCGGCGTGGAGGCCATTCTGGTCACGGGCACGAGCCTGCGCGCCAGTCGAGAGGCGCTGCAGCTCGTGCAGCAGCGACAGCCGCAGTCCCCCGTGACGCTGTTCACGACCGTGGGCGTGCATCCGCACGACGCCAAGGACTTCCGAGGGGACGGACAGAGCGTGAGCGAGATGCGGGAGCTGATCCAGCGCCATCTGGACGTGGTCGTGGCCGTGGGCGAGTGCGGACTGGATTTCAACCGGGACTTCTCGCCGCGTGACGTCCAAGAGCGAGTGTTTAAAGCGCAGGTGGAGCTGGCGTGTGAGCTGCAGATGCCGCTGTTCCTCCACGAGCGAGAGGCCCACGAGGCCTTTGTGTGTGTGCTCAAGCCTTTCCTGGATGCCGGAGTGCTGCCTCCGGTCGTAGTGCACTGCTTCACGGGCACCGAGCGAGAGATGCTGGCGTATCTGGCCATGGGCTTCTACATTGGGCTCACAGGCTTCGTCTGTATGGACGCAAGGGGCTTCAAAGTGCGCTCCATGGCCTCCAAGATCCCGACGGACAAGCTGCTGATCGAGACCGACGCGCCATTCATGTATCCGTACAAGAGCAACGGCAAGTCGCGTTGTGAGCCCAAGGATCTGTGTGCGGTTGTGGAGACCCTCGCGAGCTGCTATCGTCTCAAGCCGCAGCAAGTCGCGGCCATGACGACTGCGAATACCAATAGGTTCTTTGGTCTGACACAGAAGCTCGCGCTGCGAGGAGCTCCAGTGGAGCAGAAGCCGTCGCGATCGCAGATTCAACAGCAACAGAGCGAGTCGATTAAGACGGAGACCAAGAGACCAGAGATCAGTCCGGATGACGAAGCGACAGTCGTTCTTGATGGAGGAAGCGGCGAAGGCGGAGGCCAGTTGGTCCGTATTTCAGCTGCGTTAGCTGCGCTTCTGAAGCGAAGTGTTCGCATCCACTCGATCCGCAAGAACCGACATATCGCGGGCCTTCGAAGCCAGCACCTGTGCACGCTCCAGCTCACACGCGACGTCTCTGGCGGCGGAGTTCTGGAAGGAGCGCAGCTGCATTCGACTCAAGTCAAGTTTGATGGCGGGAATGGCGTTCTGCCTGGAGGAGAGTTCGCTGCGCACTCTGCCACCGGGGGCAGTGTCTCACTCATGCTGCAGGGCGCGATGCCTGCGCTGCTCTTCAGTGGGCAGTCTTGCTCGCTGATTCTGCGAGGAGGAACGCACGTAGGCTTCAGTCCAACCGTGGACTTCATGCAGATTCCATTACTCAAGCTCCTGGCTCGCTTCGGTGTGGCTTCAGAGCTCTCAATCGCTTCACGAGGCTTCTTTCCTGGTGGCGGAGGTGAGATCCAGGTCCAGGTCACGCCCATGGCCGCTGCTCTGGCGCCTGTGGACATGACGGTCGCCTCACGAGAGATCGTTCGCATCTTCACTCGAGTGACAGTCTACGGGCCGAATGCGGACGAAGTCACAGGCCAGCAGTTCACGAACGCGCTTAAGAGGGCTTTCAAGGCGCAGTTGCTCCAAGGATCCAGCTCTGGTGCCCAACTTGACTGGGAAATCGCAGTTGAAGCTGCTTCGGTCTCAGCGAAGAGACATCCGTTCGCACGCCGCGGGCGCCAGAAGCAGCATAAGGACAAGGCGATTCCGGAGAAGCCCGTCGTGTCGGTGATGGCTTTGCTGGAAACCAGCACCGGAGGCCTGATCTCTGTGGACCGGACCGGTCGAGACACTGCCGACTTCATGGCCAGCAAGATCACGGCCACGTTGGCGCATCACGTGACGCAGGGCGTCTGCGTGGACGAGCATTTGGCAGACAACGCCATCGTGTACATGGCACTGGCTGGAGGTGTATCACGCTTGCGAGTGCCGTGCAAGGCCGATCGTTCTTCTCAGCATCTCGAGACTGCGCTTGACATGGTCGCGCTTCTCACCGGAGCGACATGGAGACTGCACGAAGAAGACACGAGTGCTGTGGTCGAAGTCGATGGCATTGGGTTCCGTCGGGCGCCTTGAGATTGACGCCTTCCGTCTCAAAGCTTCTATTCAAGTTTGATAACTTATGCAAATGATGAATCTCTACGCTACGTCTTTATCTCGTCGTGGTCTTCTGCTTCTTGCCTGGCCCAGTGCTGCCGCCCTTACGCTGCTGCTTCTCGGCCTGCTTCTTGGCGAGCGACTTCTTGGCCTCCTCGCCCTTGTTCCAGTACTGGCCGTCCAGCTGACGGAAGCTGGCCTTGGGGCCGCTGCCAGCCACGTCCAGGTTGATCAGCACCATGCGACCGCCGACCTTCATGCCGCTGCGCTTGACGGCGGTCGCGGCTTCCTCCTCCGTGGAGAACTCCACGTAGCCAAAGCCCTTGAGCTTCTTGGTGTGGTTCCACACGGGCAGACGCACGCTCGTGATCGTGCCGCAGCTTTCCAGCGCTGCGCGGACCGTGGACTCCTCCACGTCGTAGGGCAGCTGCTTGATGTAGATCGTGCGACAGCCCTTGACAGCCTTCTTGACCGAGGCCTTCTCCTTCAGAGCCAGCTCGACTGTGCGAGGCGTCTCGGCCACTCGCACCGTCAGGTAGCGACCGAAGAGGTACTTGCCGTCCAGCTCCAGCGCCTTGGGGATCGAGTTCGCGGAGTCGAACACCACGTGTGCGTAGCCGCGAGGCTTGCCCGAGTCCTGGTAGCGCGGCATGCGCACCTCCTTGACCGCGCCGCAGGACGAGAAGTGACTCACGAGGTCACCTTCGTCAGCCTTGTACGGAATGCCCTCTACATAGACCGTGGCCTCGGTCTTCTTGGCGATCTCGGCCTGCAGATTCGCGTCTTCCTCCGTGGTCTCAGGCTTGGCAGGTGCCGCTTTCTTCTTCTCCTGCTTCTTGGGCGCTTTCTTCACCTGCTCTTCCTCATCGTCCGACTCGGAGTCCGACGATTCGGATTCGGATTCGGATTCCTCCTCGTCGCTCTTGGCGGCCGGTCGGAAGAGCGCGTTCTCCGTCTCGTCCTCCTCCGACTCGCTTTCGGAGGAGTCGGACGAAGAGCCGGAGGTCTCTGCCTTGGGCTTGGCCTCCTTGGCCTCCTGCGGCCGCTGGCGCTTCTTGTTGCTAGTCATGGCCGCCATCTTCTGCTGCTGATCACGCCACGTCGCTTGGTCGGTCTTTGGACCCAGCACCAACCAAACCCAGAACGCCATCCCATTGGCTGAAAAGACGACATGCATTGAAGTGGTACAGTGTACCGGATGTCAATCTGGCACACACTTCAGGTCTGATATGAAGCCAATTCTATGGAACTGATAAGCTGTTAGTTGAGGACTCCAATAACAACCGGTAATCGAAGGTTCAAATCAATCAAGTCTAATATGAGTCACGCATTTCTATTAGCCCACGGATGGCTTCCTCATGAATCCGGTGTAGCTGGTGTCGGACAACCACTCACGCTCCAGCGAGCCTCGACACTCCAGCTCCAGCCCGCGGATCTCAAAGTTCCGCAGCAACGCGGGATCACTACTCACTGAATCACCTTCGATTACAGCCGCGTCCTGAGCTGAATGCACGTAGCAGGTCAAAAACGCTGGCGGGTACTGATTCTCCTTCACCATCACCTCAGCCACTGTGCGGACGAGCACGGGGCGTTCAGGCCGGACAC
>JAADXR010000487.1:0-23148 GCA_023337935.1 Elongisporangium anandrum
GGTGTTTGTCGTGTGTGGTATGTCCTGTTTCTGTTCTCCCGAGTAAGTTAATGTTGTTTGGCATCAGCGTGGTGTAGTGGTTATCACGTCTGCTTTACACGCAGAAGGTCGCCGGTTCAAACCCGGCCGTTGATACAGTTCATCCTGTACCTCGAAGTACATCTACCACAAGCCCGTAGTCGATTGTCTTCTGTAGATACCGCAGAACTCGCATGCCAAGCTTGTAGTGCGAGTGGTCAAAGCATGTCAGAAACTTGCCAAGACTGCGAACTGCATGGGCGATATCAGGTCGTGAGCCAGAAACTAAAAACTGGAGTCCTCCCACTAGCTCGCGGTACGGAGGTGGATCTGTGGTCTTTGGTGGCTTCACCACAACGGCACCAGTTGCTTCTGGTGTCGCTGATCCATTGCAGTTCACCATATGAAAGCGCTTTAACTGCGTCTTCACATATTGTCGTTGAGTAAATACCAGGTGCTGTCGTGGTCGATCAATCAGGATGTCGGCTCCCAAGAGGTATTTGACTGGCCCGAGCGCTGTAAGTTCGTACTCTGCAGCTAGCTGAGCTGCTACGGCTTCACAGGCATCTGCCAGTCCCATGAGTAGCAGGTCATCTACGTAGACCGTGAGGAGGACACCAATCTCTTGCTCTTCTCCCACTTTTCTGGCGTACAGGCCGTAGTCTGAGTCCATGCGAGAGAACCAAATGCTGATTAAGAATTCATGGAGTGTATCATTCCAGACCTTTGATGCTTGCCGTAGTCCATACAGTGATTTGAGTAGTCGACGGACGCGCTGTGGTCCATCGACTTGGAACCGTTGTGGCTGCTCCATGTAAATCTCTTCGTCTAAATCATCGTAGAGAAACGCAGTCTTCACATCCTACTGCATGATCACCCAGCCGCGCTGCAATGCGTAATAAATCGCCACTCGGATAGTCTCAAAGCGAATGACAGGTGCGTACGTGTCAACATAGTCCAACCCAAAGATTTGCTTAAATCCATGAATGACAAGTCTTGCTTTATATCGGAGGACACGGCCATGCTCATTGCGTTTCAATGCAAACACCCAGCGACAGGTGATGACACGTCTGTGTTTTGCTTTAGATCGTGGTACTAGTTCCCACGTGACATGCTTGATGAGCGAGGAGTGTTCAGCTTGAGCTGCTTTCTCCCATTCGTGAGCATATGCTAATGTCTTGGCTTGTTTCAATGAGCTGGGCATCACAATGTCATCGTCTGCTGCCTGCTTTGACACCACTCTCGTTACAACGAAGTCACGAAACCTTGTTGGCGGGTTTCGCTGACGCTCTGGTCTCCCACTGATCGAGACGGCTTCGTTGTCTGCACGGACTTGTTTCCGTGGTTCCCAGTTCTTGTCATCATCGGTACGCATGGCAGCGTCCGATCGCTTTCGTGATGACGCAGTCCCATGCTTGGCTTTGCTGGACTGGGTGTGAGACTTATCAACATCAACACGACGGTCTGCTGTGTTTGTGGCGTCGAACAGCTAGAGACGCGTATCTGCTGATGATAGCGCTCGGTGGGTACTTGTGGCATCTTCTGGCTTCGTCGTGACGCACGAGTCCATCGACGACCGGATCCTCACGACTGGTACGATGGCGGGCAGCTCGTGATCACCATTGAGTAGCGTATTTTGCAGTAAGTTCTCAATATACTGCGATTCCACAGTAAATTCCTCATGGAATTTGATGTTCTCGCGTCGTCCGCTCAGGATAGCTCATGAGACCACATCAACATCAATCACACGGTATCCTTTCGTTTGCTGGGCATAGCCTAGGAGAATTCCCATTGCTGCGCGAGGCGCGAGCTTGGCCTTCAGCGCTCTGGATTCTGGAGGAACGTGGATGTGAACCAAACATCCCCACGTACGCAACGATGCCAGATCTGGCTTCCTTTTGAATAAGGCCTCGTACGGCGACCTGACCTGCTTCAACGATGCTGACGGCAGCGCATTCACAGTGTGTATGATGCTCAGGAATGTTTCTCCCCATAGGAGGTTCGGTAGCTGAGTTGCATTAAGCAGAGACCAAACACGCTCGACCACAGTGCTCCACAATAGAATTCTCTTCTGGACTGTAGGCGTTCGTACTCGTGAGCTTGATGCCTTGTTGTTCACAGAAGTTCTTCATCTCGCTGTTGATGAATTCACCTCCTCCGTCTGCATGTAAGTTGAGCACCGGATGCTTCGGAAACTCGTTCTTAAGCCGCAGGATCAGCGCTTGGATGTGTTTATTTGCTTCATTCTTCAGCCTTTGCAGGTACCCCCACTTGTACCGTGTAGCCTCATCCACAATCAATAAAAACATCGTCTCCTTGTAAGCTGTTGATAAGTTGATTGCGCATATATCCACGGAGAGCTTGGTTAACGGACGGCTCGATCGTGATGGGTTGCGTGCGTAATGCATTCGCGTGAACTTGGATTCAATACAAGGAACACAATTATACTGGCTCAGAGACGCTGTATTGATCTTAATACCAACATCCACACGCTTCTTCGCCAGTTCTTCAATGGTCACCATGCTCACGTGGCCAAGGCGATTGTGCAGTAGCTCCATTGCATTCGCCGGCTAGGCCTTCTGCAGACCTAGCGCCAAGGTAGACACTCGCTTCGCGTACAGCCGGTATACTCCACGGTCCATCTTGAATTGCAGCTTCGTGTCATCCTTCACCAGCCATGCTGTCATCTGGTCATTGGAAATGCGCAGCTTGAACTTGCACTTCAATTACATGTAGCTTAATGACACCAAGTTGAAGGGACTAGATGGCACAAAGCGGACTTCCTCCAGCACACGTTCTTCATGCTTTCCCGTAGCGTCGTTCATGATTTTCATCTGGGCTGTGCCAATGCCCACGGTCTCTGCAGAGCCATTGCCGAATTCCAGGTGATCAGTCTTGGTCTTGGAGATCTCGATGAACAGCGCCGGGTCACCCGATACATTGACTTGGGCTCCGCAGTCGAGAATCCTTTCGACCACGGCTTGCTGCTGGCTGGTTTCCTGGTGCCCGTGTTCAATTGCCATGACGACCGTCTTGCTGCTGGACGCTGGTGATTCAGTTCGCTGTCCTCGCGTTTGCTTATTGCCAGTTGGCTTTGGCGGCACACATTCCACGCGGCGGTGAATCTGTTATTCGCTCTCCTTTTCTTCCTCAGGCACTTTCATAACACGGCGGCTGTAGACTGTGCCAGCGAAGGAGCGCGGCTTCTTGCAATTCTGATTGGCCCGATCGGAATCGTAGTTGACGCATTCAGGGTCACCTGCCTAGTGCCCGATGCCGTCACATGAATTGCACTTGTCGTTCTTGCGAGCTTCGCGTCGCTCCTCAGGCGTCATGCGCCGCGACGACGTAGTGGATGTTAAGGCTGTCGATGCAGATTGGCGTTGCTTCTTGGACGCCCCATGCTGCTTGCCTCTGCTTTGGCTTCGGCCACGACGATTGCTCCATGAGGTGGCGCTGCTGGCTGATGGAGTTCACGTGGTTTCTGGCTGCATCCCGTTCCCATCGGTGGCTCGGCCACCACCATCACGCGATTGCTCCACGCGCGATTGCTCCATTATCTGGAGCTGCTGGACAACGTCGAACCAACCCATGTCGTTGCCGAGGCGTCGCTGCTCTTCGTAGCGCGTGACGATCTCCGGGTATAACCCAATGGCGTTGTATACGAGTACGGATACACGCTCGCTCGAACTGACCCAGTCTGCTTCCCGTGGGGCCTCCTGCAGCGAATCGCATAGCTCAGCGATGGCCTTCACGTACTCGTGCACACTCTCGCTCTTGTTGATGGCCCGGTTGTACAGTCGGCGGCGGACGACCACTGGGTTCACGTGCTCCTTGGCGTCGAACGTCTTGTCAAGCTGGTCCCACAGGGCCGTGGGGTTGGCCTCGTTGGCGACGCGCGTGAACTGGAAGAGGATCTGGTCGCTCGACGCGAACAGCAGCATACGATGGGCCACGCGGCGGCGCTGCTCGTAGCACTCGCGAATGGACGGAGTCCACGCGTCACGGGGTCGCTCTGCCCCAGTGACGACTCCAAGAAGATTCCCTTCGGCGAAGGCGGCGCACATGCGTACGAACCACGCCTGATAGTTCTCTCGACCACGCAGCGGGTCAGGCATCTTCACGTCGTAGCGAGGCCAGCGGCTCGACATGTCTTGGTCTTGGGCGCCTTGGGTGTCTTGAACGTCTTGGTGGTCGCCGTATGAGGCAGAAGGAATGCTGGGAGGGAGCTCAGCTGGCAATTGGCGGATCTGGGTTCACCAGTGCTCGCTGTATGGCGTATCCCCCCTGTCGCCCGAGAAGTCTCTCATCAGGTTCCTGGTGGGGTCTGGCGTGCCCACATGATTCTCCGCTTGGGCGACCGGGGCAGCCAGGCGATATGGGCCAATCTCATTGGCAGCTCGGGATACCATAGCTGCAAGCAAGCTCACCAGACGTGCCTCGTCTGCATGAGCGGCAGGAGCTTCGCTTGTCTGCTGCGTCTCTTCTTCAAGTGTAACCTCGTCCTGGGGACGGGTCGCACCCGTCTCTAAGTCCTGCGTTGGGCTCGTAACCTGAGACGGTGTGGCCGCTCCAGTGGAGGGAGTTGACACCATAGGACTCGAGGATTACCTAGCAGAATAGCCGGTTGGGACTGAAGACAGAGAGGGGGTGGCGCAGCACAGCCTGCGAATTGCGTTGTGTTACGTGTGCGCCACTCACTTCTGCCAAAACCCAGCAGTAGTATATTCAGTATGCCAATACATTAATCAATACAAAAGCATGCAGTCCAATCATCACACGTAAGACCAGCTCTGGTCCCACTATGGACCGCACGTCCACGTTCAGACCGGCTGATGTCGGCTACAAATCATACGTTCAAGGCGAAACTCAATTCTCTTCTAGTGATTAGAAATCGCGCGAATGATCGCCAATACCCTGAGCTTCCTGAAGATTTGTTTGCAGTCGATGACGAAGACACTATTACAGCACCACCTGACCCGAAGCTTATTGCGCAACAGTATCTGGATCTACTTGGCAATGAATTAGCAGCGTTATTACCGCTGCTCTCTGACTGCTTCTCTGACCGCCCTGGCTGTACTGGAGAGGTGATCATCGAATCTGACTCGAGCGCTGTAGTTGCTTGCAGTGAGTCCGACACCGACAATACCATTGCCCAAGACAACGGCGGCGATGACGAAGCAGATATACTCATGCCAGAAAAAGCTAGGCAGAAGGCTAAGCTAAGAGCGATGGCCAACCGCAAAATCAGAGCCACAACGACCAATACTTGGTGGTTTGAAAAGCACGGTTAAAGAGTGCTTTGGAGAGCTGAAAGAAGTTCCGGCTGATCTTCACCAGCCAAGACAACGAATCGACAGTGAATCTGTCAAGTCGATCACCACTATTGTGTCGCGCAACTACGACGCAATAAACTTGCTCTGCACGTCAATGGAGAAGCTCCAGCAGTCGTCCGATCGCATGGTAGAGCTGCTCGGAAGTATCGGAAGTATCGGAAGTATTTTGGCCAATATTCAGCGAAGAAAGCTATCAGCTCAAGCTCCCCCAAAACAATATCCAGGTCACCATCATTCATTTATTTTAGGAGTTGTCGTGTTCGAAAAGCTCTGCATAGCCGATTGTGTTTGTCAATCGCAAAAGCTAGATCAACCTTCGTTTGTATCACATTAATATTCAGCTCATCCATGGCACCGTTGCCATCGCCATCTTGGCCGCACCCATTTCCATAGTAGGTGAGAAGGACAGCAAGGCCGATGTCGAACGGGAATTGAGCATTCAGACCAGGTTCATCGTGAAAATCATAGTACAGTGGCTTGAGCTTGAGACAGAGGTTGACAAACGCCTCTGGGCTGCACCTGAGGGTCCGTCAGTACGCTCTGAGGGATCTCTGCGACTTTATGTGTCTGCGACTTCATGAGCTCCCAGAAGTTTGATCGCACGGTGATGTGCTGTTGCCGTGGAGCACGCATAGAGCAATCATCCACATGGCTGACCACGATCATGACGAAGATCAGCAGCACTTCTTCTTCCAGTGTCAGCGCTTCTGCGTCCTCCGCCAGCGCATCTGCTTCCTCCATCAGCGTGTCTTCCGCGAAGGTGCCCATCGTTTGTGACTGTCTCGTTTTTGCGCCAAAAGCAGGCGCATCCTCCCAAAGCGACCCCTGGGGTTGTTTTTTGTTCTTGGTTAAAACCTGCTGAATGGACATGCTCGTTTTGGTTGCGCCCTATCAACTTTTTTCGGGTTACTATTTTGAGAGATGCCGCATTTTACCGATTTTTCTGTCAGCATTATGCAATATCAAAACAGCATATGCTTATAAGAATAAAACTTACAACGGGTTACAAAAATGCAAGTTTCACAAACTATGCCATAAAAGATGATATTCAGTTCAGCAATTCAGTTCGGTTTCACTTAGCACCGCCACATCCCGCCGATAGTATGCCCCGTGACCGCATCGTTGGAGACTGTGGAAGCGTTCCAAGCAGCAAGTGCTCAAGGCACTATAGCAACCGCCCTCGGGCGGAAGAAAAATCATAATGCAACACGTTTTTACTTTAAAAAATGTACGAGCTCGCAGTTTTTTTGCTGCACATGGGTTCATATTTATTTACAAAGCAGGGGGGAGGGGCTCATTCTGCTATCATCCGTGTATGCAAGAGCTACGTGTCCAAGCCAAGATTCGCATCCTATAATCCGCTGAAGCAGGGCGCCACAGGTCCCCAATCGCTCAACACCAGCTTGGGCTTGGGTAAATAAAGCCCAGGAATCAGGGATTTCAGCATTTAATTGGGGCGACCGCCACGAAACCGGCCAAGCCAAAGTCACACCAGCAATCCTCGACTACCTCGACCAGCGACGTAACGAGAACTACCGCATCACCTCGTCGGAGCTGTCAGGAGCTGTATTCGTCTGGTTCGGCATTTCTTTAAGTTGTCAGGCCGTGAAGCGAGCGCTTGATGGCCTTGAGCTCATCTCCAAGAAGCTGCATCGCAAGCCCCAAATCATAACTCCCAACCCAACCGAGAGAAGCACCAAGAGTATTTGATCTCAGCTTCCAGTCAGCTGGAAAAGAGATTTTCTATGTCGATGAGACCAATTTCAATACGGTCTCGGTGGGCAGAAGCAAGCGCACCATCAGAGCAACACTTGTCGACACCACATCAAAGGGGCGAATATGTTTGTATCCCGTCAAGCGGTCTCGTCTATTGGGAACGTCACTTCGGAAACCGCAACGAGGATTGCGCTGGCTTTCTGCATCGTCTGGTGGGCCACATCAGCTCTACCAGGCCATTATCAAACGTTTTTATTGTGTTAAACAGCGCGCCTTGCTACCATGGGGCTGACAACGTGGTTTTGGAGGAGGCGCACAATATTCTCTGATGTATAATTGCATCAAGAACTGCTTTTCAGCATTTAAAAGTGTCATAAAGCAGCACCTCGCTACGATCCAGCAGACCCCTGCTGGTATTAACCCGCCCACACCCGACACTTTTTAGGGTGATTTATGTTCAGCATACCAATATATATGAATTTGTATAATCCTCCATTAAGCACGCTCTAGACACGTTTGACCCCTATACCTGTACATTTACATATTTTTCTCACATAATTATGACTTGATTATAGATTCCATACAATCTCTAAGTGATTTTATCTCTTATGTAGGACGGTACCACATAGCAGAAACGTGGTCATACCCAGCGTTTCGTTATGTGGTACCGTACAACTGTCGGGGACCGGGGCGGGGGTAAACTAAAAGGCTAGACCTTGTACCTACTGCGAATTTGCTGATTAGTGAGGTTATTACTCCTTATCTGTGCGAGAAGTGTGCCTATGACTGGCACCGGTTGGACGTCAGCGGATTTTGTTGTTATCACTTTGGAAAGTTTTTTTTGTTTGAGGGAAAAAAGAATTTTGAAATTTGTCGTGTCTTCCCACTCAAGGTGGGTGAGGGAAGAGACTCAGCGAAACCTCTCTATTAGGGAGCCAAAAGATGCACACCTTTTCAAAATCTTTATGTGATATCTATGGGCGACACCCCTCCCCAGGATAATTTATTTATGTTTACTTATACCTCCATTTTTTGTTGCTTGTGTGCCAAGGTGTATAGAGAGATAGAGAAACTGTTAATAAAAATCCCTTTGGCAATAAATACCCTTACTAAATCGTTTAAATAATCTATATAAACACAGCGGAAGGCATTCGCTTGGCAAGCAATGAGGGCAAGAAATGACTCATTTTCAACTCACTCTGTGGCAAGGAATTAGACGAGGAATAAGGCCAAGAAAACATAAATCTGAACCCCCCTATTGATAGTCATTATTTTTCGTTTTTTGTCGTACCTCATTTGGCCTCACACGGATCGTCATGTTGTCGATGAAGCCCACATCCAATGTCTTCAGCGTCAGTGGTGGCTCTCCTTCCGCATATCTTCCATCACTCAGGTAACGCATGAATAAAATGCAATGGACTCGTCGTTATTAAATCCGTGCTTCCACTTGGCTAGCTACCGGAAGCGTTGGCGCAGGCGTTATGGAACTGAGAGACACAGAAGCGCCCGGTCCAAGTCACCAGCCAAACCAAGCGGGAGATCGCGTTCAAGATCGCATTCAAGATCGCGTTCATGCTCACCGCCACCGGCAAAGCAAGACGCGGCAAAGAAATGGAGACTGCGCGACAAGTTCCATTTCTTCACTGATGCGGAACTTGAAGACCTCAAGGATGCTGACCCATATCTAATCACCATGCCAGAGGAGGCTGATGATTACCTCGATCAAGCTGAGGCGCAGAACGTGGACAAGATCGCCATTATCGACCGCGGAGAGAAGGTGAAGCGAACGTTGGGCCAGAAGAAAAGTACCATACAGTTGGCTATCACAACGAATCTCAGGCATGAAGTGATCGCCGATCTTTGCGACTCAACAGCCGGGACCGTGAGCACGTGGAAGTCAACTCTCCTGGCTTACTTCAAGCTGACTTAAGTAAGAACAGACTAATTCATTGAGTTTTCCAGCTTTGTTTCAGCTTTATTCTACATTATTGCCTAGACAACCTAGGACAAACTCTATCAATTCTCTATGCCCATTATCGTACCGTTCCGCAGGAGGTTCAATCACTGGGTTCTCGAGCGCTTCTTGCATGTGGTCCGCGATTGCGTCGAGGAAGTCGAGAGGCAAGGTGTCCATGTGGATTTTCGACCGCGCGTTGCGGAAGGACGTGCCAGTGCTGACGTAGTTCTGCCCTAAACAACACACATTAAACATCATCGAATAAGAGAGAGAGTGCAGGGCAGAGACACGTAGGTAACTGAAGGTTTGGCGCGCATGTGACATCAAAGCTTTCATCTCTGATGTCGCAATAAACAGTGTCGTCAGCGATCGGACTTGAGAACATACATCTAGCTTTAGAAAATGGCAATGTAGACTTCTTTGTCAAGCTGAAATACGCAGAGTTGGATTTAAAGGGAGGTTTGGGATCGCTAGTCTCTAACGAATGTAGAATCGCAAGATCCGCCGATACATATTGCATGACAGGACTCACAACATTGGTCACAAAATCGATACAGCCATTGTAAAGCCGCAGCTTCGTGACTGCCTCTTCCTGCTCAAACGTCATCAACCTAAAGCGCGCAGTAGACTGCGACATAAGTTATCGGTCATATCCGTCAACTTTGTTGTCACTATATTTTGCTTCTCGATGTTGTTCAAGACGGAACCTATGCGAATCGCCGCATCACTGCTCTTACAGCAACCGTTTCAACTTCTACAAGAAGCATACCAGCTCTAAGTGATTGAATTTCACTGTATCGTGGTGGAGAGAGGATAATAGGTCTTGCGCGTCTCTTATCCACCATATTGACTTGATTCCGTCGAC
The DNA here is from genome assembly GCA_023337935.1 of Elongisporangium anandrum. Lineage (NCBI taxonomy): Eukaryota > Oomycota > Peronosporomycetes > Pythiales > Pythiaceae > Elongisporangium > Elongisporangium anandrum. The sequence goes on from JAADXR010000487.1 coordinate 9,893, forward strand.
CAGAAAGCGCTCCAGCTCTTTATATCCCGTGTAACATATAAAAGGTGTCGACATGGCAGTGATGCCGCGACGCAGAAGTCACACGTGCACGTCCACGTGACAGTGTCAATCTCATAAGTCGAGCTGCTGGGGTTCAGATTAACAATACTGTAAGTTCTGTCAAATTGCTTTGGAAAAAGGCCACATGGTCTTCCACATGCACCTCATATCCTCAGATGCGCAGCATTAACTCATCTCGGGCTGTCCAGCGACCATTGTGTTCGTGCATGTTGGTCATTTTAATCTCGCAACATAACACGGCGGAAAGAAAATATTGCTTCAATGAAGAGATCTATCCGAAGTTTCTTTCCCAACATCTTCTATGCTGGTTTTTGCTCGACTCAAATGCGATTTGGTCATGCTCAAGTCTATCAACACAGTACTACGTTCACAGTTGCTGCACAACTCGTGGCACTAATATCATCTTTCAACCTTATAAGCGAGAAAATCCGGAGAAGATTCTTCGAGCAGATCTGATAAAATGTTTTCTGGGCGTCAAATGATATCGTAGTTAGTTGGAGTGTAGACCATTGCATGTAGAATCTTTCTCACGCATTGATAACGGCATAACTTGCGTATGGTTACGTTACCACGTTTCCGAACCATTTTTTATAAAAATGGATCAAGTATAATAACACTTGCGAGCATTGGAACAATTCATTCAGAATCCTCCATTCAGTATAGTCCCTGTCATTTCAATAATATTCATCTTCTTTTGATCGTCTCGATACAGTGGATAAAAAATCGCTCTCAAGGAAACGAATGTAAGATGGATACGCAAGTTGGAATGATAAACGAGGAGAGAACGACGCCTCAAACCAGCGCACAGTATCTGCGACATTTTGGTATGCGGACGGCAACGCCCAGGTGCTTGCAAACTTCAAGCCTACGGCACTCTTGCCTCCATTCTTCAACACGCTCCACACTGTACCGACATGATGATTCTAGGTCATAGGCGTCTTGGTCAACCCGGTAGACCGTGAAGGATATTTACGAACAGCTCTTAAAGGATGAAAAGGCGATACCAATATACTCGACTACTGTCTGGTCTTCTAAATATTAGAACCGAGAAAGTCAATATAAATTGACCGTATTCGGGAAAAGCATGTCCTTTATTGTGGTCTTAATTTTATTAGAGAGGGCGAATGGACGTTATTCTGGACAAATCGATTATATCCGTTAAATGAGCTTACATTGAAACGTGCATGTTTGCCAGGAAGTCTTTCTCAAAGCGGCTGATTAGGAAAGCTCCCTGGGAAATGGCACACAACGACATGGGTGTTCTTCTAGTACCAAGCTGTGGTAACAGCCGATACTATATTTGCTGTATTTGTGGATGTGCACGAGGCTTCTAAAGGGGTAGTCGGACTTGTATGAGACCGATGAAGCGTCTCGAAAAAAAACTAATGGCCTTAACCTCTTAAACCGCAGGTCGCAACTAAGTGTTGACGATACGACAGTCCTTAAAATGACACACGCGATGTATTATTCCAATGCAAGTTACATGTATATGTCGCACCTTAAATTACGTGAGGGGAAATTACGGCCAATCCTGCTCCATTCGATATGCGTACTGTAAAGTGCGAACGTCAGAAACGTCACAACGAGTAATGAGGCGATAGTGTTTCATTGGAGCGACCTCTAGCACGAATGGGAAATCCTATATGTCTAATATATATGACTGATTGTATCACAGAGCCTCTGCCGTCAGCCCCAAGGCCGAGAGCGTTGAAGAAGCTACTGTCGAAAGTAGTTGAGGATGCAATCGAACAAAGTATTGCGGTGAAAACGGAGACTATTTGTCTCAAGAAGCTTCGCTTCATTTCGCAATTCTGATATTGCTTGGACAAAATACGAAGAGGGAAACTATGCCCACTACGGAACGCGCAATTTGCAGTCACGGGCTTCGTACAGCAGGTACACTGGATTCGCGGTCATAATTTGTCATGCGCTGATTGTCACAATTTTCAGAGTGTTGATTCTTTTTTTTATTGAATCCGTCCTTTTTTGCAAATTGGTATACAAATATATACCTATGACTGTGCACTATGGTGATGAGAATTGGATACCCCCAAAGCCCTGGATTCTCCGCATATAGGAGTTGTATTGCGATCTGTTTTTAGTATAGTTAACGACAAGATAGCTATGTTGGATCTCCAACATGCAGCCATTTTTGGCATGCTGTATGTTACAACATCGTTGAATAAGGGGTTAAGAGCTGGTTGGAGTTTGCCAGGCGTACAAGACACTTACGTTCGATATTGGCTGGGGGAGATATGATCGTTGGCCGGTTCGTAGCAGGGCTCCCGTTTGAATCACCGAACTTTGCGATCCTTCCACCATTTTTTGTTTCGCCAGATGATCTTGTGAAGAATGCCGTTCGACTTTGATTTCCTGGGGCGCCGCAGTGCATGCGCCTACCTGTGGCTTTTTGTTGGCATCATTAGTGTTTCATTCCGATTACCTGCGAAACAATTTGCACCCGAATCAACTTCTCTTTTCTACTGGCTTATTTCGCGACTCGAATATGCTGGCCGCGTTGAGAGAGAGAGTCTACTGCTGCTGTTCACATGAAAGCAACACCATTAGACCCACTGGTGTTCCGCCCCACATTGGAATTTTAGTTGCAATGCAGCGTCAAGCAGACCAACTTACTGAAGTTGCAAAGGCTTTGAAGGAGATTGTACCAACGCTAGCGCAGGAAATCAACAACACACTGGACAGCAGACAGATGGAAAATGGATTAGCCACACGAAGCTCAGTGAACGAAGGTATTCGAGCGGCGATAAATGAAACTGGACTTACTGAATTTCTGCAGTCTGTACGGCCAGGCCTGCAGACTGATGACAACGGGGATCGAACACCAAATGCCCCACCTGAAGCACCCGTCTTCACGTACAACGGAGTTCTTCATCGCGTTCCACACGACTTCGAGTTCCCCAAGGTGATGATATCTAACGCTTGGGAGCTGTGGTGGTTTGGTAACGTTGCGAAATCTACCCACCAATTCGTGTTCTTGCACCTATTGATATGCCTAACAAAAACAAGCGCAAGCGACTTTCAGACTTCCGTTTCCTGATGATCCGGATTGAAAACGAGTTGATTCGAAATGGTACCTTCATTGAGAGCCCCTCACTTGATGAAGCCCGTAGCATGCTGCTTTCTGCAACAGCAAATTTTAATATCCGTCCTCGCACAGCACGTAACCATGCGCGTCACAGAGAGCAGCTACAGTGGTCAACAGCTGTGAATATTTTTGCGAAATAATGACAAAAACACTCGCGTGAATGCGTGAATCCTTCATAAGTGCATATAATATATTAGCTCATTTACCTGCCTGTGTTTGACTTGGACATGGTTACGAGTGCATCTGTCGCACACTGAGTCGATACTTGTCGTTAACAGCGCGCCACGATCTTTTCTAGACAGTCCGCGAGAGCCTGTTCGTTTTTTTAATGCGTGCAATACGCAACCGGGCTTGAAGCGAGCTAACTCACTACTGGGGGTCGCGCGTACCCAGGCCAGACCATAACGCACTGTACATTACTAGCATACGAAAAAGCGCACTAATATATTCACGCACGATCTTCAAAGAAGAACTGTCGATTGCACGTGCCCTCCTTGAGCTGTGGCGCTGCGCGACCAAATCACCAGCGCCGTCCATGAGCTGTGGCTCCGGCGCGACCAAATCACCGGCGCCGCAGTCGGTCTTGTTTGTGAATGGCGTCAGTTGCGTGACCCCTTTTCGCTACCTTTAGAATCATATCATATAAAATTATAGGGTTTCGTTCCTGTTGGATTCGATCCAACAAAATCGTGTCTATTTTAGCGTGACTTACAATTTGTATGGATAGTACTTTGAACTTTTCGAAAAAATTGGACCATCCATCCAACACTCACATAGAAAATGAAGCTTTCTGTCCAACAAATTCAGGAGAATCTGAAACTTACGTAATATCAAGTAACAACTGATATAGCATGGAAAGTGTATACCTTTATGATCCCATCTAAAATTGTCGAGCTCAGTTTATGTAGACTCTCCAGTATGGAAAGTTACTTTGAGCGACAGATCAAAAGGTAAGCTTGTGGGAGACTTGCTTGAAGTCAGCCCTTGAATGGTGCAAGTGCCGTCGCCAAGTTGACCACGCGCATGTCCAGTTCGCAAATTGGACAATGACCATGTCGATCAAAGAAAAGAAAGTTGCGAATAAGAAAACAGGCGTGACGTACTTTCTCGGTCTGCGCTTGGGTGCCATTGGTTTGTCACGGGTTGGTTGAAGAAGCTTGTCTAATAGACTGATGAGACGACGAGAACGCATTTGTGATCGGCACTGACCTAGTGTGACGGGGGCACACAGCACGATGCACAAAGGAGTGCGTGAAGCAGAAGCTTCTCGTCGCGCTAGTCCTTGGCCCGACTTACTACGGAGGAAGTAGATTTAAGACTGCGTGTATTTATATAACAGTACTGTGACAGGCTCCTACTGGATTTATCCTCCCTAATTGCATACCCTTTCTAATGTGTTTCACTGATTTCTTCTAAGTACGCGGAGGTGCCTATGTACAAAACCTCTTGGTACACTTAAGTACGCTTGCGAACCTATGACGCACGTCACAAGGCTTGCACACACGGCACGGCCTGGTGGTACTTCAACTGGTACCCACTGTACAGTGGCCCCTCTCGTTAAGAGACTTTAGGTGCACCACATGACAAATAGTGACACCTCCATGGAGTGACGGACGGGTTATCGTATAACCATAACCATCTTGTGTAACCCCGTTACATCACCCCCCACTTAAAACGAGGAATACTCCGTTGGTTCTCTTGCATAAGGGACTGCGGTCTTTACCTTGTCGTTTGGGGGGTAATTTTCAATCAAGACCATCATGTCGACGACCAAAGAGGGCAAGGCGCGCGACACTGCCGCCGCCAAGAAGGCCAAAGACGCTCCGGGCTCTGCGCCTAAGGACACGCATGAACCTGATGCTCGCTCGCAGGCGGCATCAAAGCCGGCGGTGACTTGTAAGAAGAGCGCTGCCCAACCGACTGATGCGTCTGGCTTAAAGCCCTCAAACGCTAATGCCAAGGACGCTAAGGCATCGACTGCTGCCGACAGCAAGTCACCTGCCCGCCGTGCTCCGGGTGCAAAGGTGCCACCCGAGCCGGTCGTGCCCGCGCACAAGAAGATACCCGCGCCGGTGGCTGACTCGGATGAGCTGGACCACCAGGCCGTGCGCTCTAAAGACTCGGATGAGTAGAAGACACCTGCAAAGGGTACTGAGTCCACTGACTCTGACGGTGCGAAGGCTGTTGAGCCCGACGTCCTCGTGACATCTTCAAATGATGTGGATCACAGGGGCCCCTCCAGCGTACGAGGATCATCGCACGCCCATGTCTCAAACCCTGACGCAGCAGCGTTTGAATATGGTAGTAGCGCTGGGCCATCACGGCCCAACAACGCCGGCGGGGGACGCAGTGGTCTCTGACCTTCAGAGGCAGGTCGACGACCTCTTAAAGCTGGCCCTGAGTCTCGAGAAGACTCACGCCTTGCAGATCGCTCGGATCTCGGCGCTTGAGAGTCGTCTTGAGCATGCTCAGGCTGCTGAACGTAGTACGTGAATGACCTGCAGCGTTACTTCGTAACGCATTCCGATTTCGCTGAACTCCGCGGTCGCGTGTCGGCCTTGAGCTCGATTGCTGGAGTGTCTGTCCGTCCGTTGGACTATCGCACGTACCCTCCACAGGGCTACGCGTACGGTCTTTCGTACCCAGCGAGCTACGACTATCGCGGTCGCTACAACAATGCTCCTGGTGCTCGTTTGCATCGCTCTGACTATCGTGGTCTGCGCCTCGTAGACAGAGCCACGGTGATCCTGCGCGTCTTGCTCCGCAGCTTGATCGTGATGATTGTCAAGGCTCGGAGGTCGTCGGTGGAGGTCGTCCGCCTGCCGACGGGGTGCCACATTCGGCTGTGGCATCTCGACCAACTGAGGGCCCAGATAAGGCTTAAGTAAGCCAACGTAAAACGTCGGATGTCCTCCTCAAAGAGGGAAGGTCCAATGTGTACCGTAAATGGTCCCACGAAGCGCGGTCTCATCTTGTTGTCTTCAACAGTAGAGACTGTATCTGTAGGCAGGTTTAAGCGTTTAATAACACCATGTCACCCACAATATACACCATTGTGTTCTTCCGTCCTTGACGGTCTGCATTTTATTTTTGCTGCTCTCGAACGGCTGCTAGCCGCACCATCTTGCTAAGACGGTCGACAAAGACCAGGATGCCTGTAAATCCTCCTTATTCGCTTGAAGGCACCCGAGGATGAAGTCCATACTCACGGACTTCCAACAGTCCGAAGGGACTGATAGGCTCATTAACCCCTATAGCCCCGTGCGCTGTATCATACAGCTTAACATTCATGCAAAGCTGTATGATACAGATTACGATAAGAATATCGGTTTTGCATACTCAAAGCAAAATATCACATACAAACGCCTTGTGAGACAAAAAAAGCACATTTGCAGCGAAGCTCGGGGGCAATTATCCTACACGACCCACTGTGTATCTGGGAAAGGGATATTTTTAAAAAATCAAAAATAGAGAATTTGGAGCCACTCGATTCAGAATCACTTTCAGATTTCTCGCGGGGGCACAGGTGAGAAGAAGGCCGCCGAAACGGCCAGATGTTGGCACGTTCAAAGAGATGTGGGATGAGCTTCGCGCGGAAGGATGGGTATTCAAGCGCGCGCGAGGCCTTGAAATCGGATTTAGATATTACACTCCTGCTGGGGCGTCGCATCCGAAGCCAGTGCGCGGCGTGCACTATGTAGTAGGCGACACAGACCTGCGGGATTACGTCGACCGAGCAGGTATGAGTGCAATGTAAAAAAAAAGGTTGGATTTTCATTGTCTAACGATAGCTGCGAAAGGAATTCTGCCTCCAACCAAGTCCGCCAAGCGCAAGGCAACTACGTCCTCGGCCCTGCTCACTACGTCCTCGACTGCCATGACGCCTGCTTTGACTGCCACGGTCTCGACTTCACCGCCCTCTGCGTCTCCACCGGTGTCTCCTTTGGCGGCGTCTCAAGCGTTCCCCACGACCTCGCCGTTCCTCGAGGCCAACGAGAGATGGTCATCTTGGTGACCAATCGGTCGTGCGCTCGATCTTTCAGAGCCTCGTGAGTACTGTGTCTGCAACCCCCGTAAGTTACGACGAAAACGGAGGCTATAAATAGAAAATGGCACGAAAAAAGGAACCAATACTTTAATCAAGTCGTTTTTTTAGAGAAAAATATATAAGCTGGAAGAGGTCAAATCGGGAAATCCAAGAGAAAGGGAGGGGTTTGGTTTAGCTAGGGTTATAGAGCAGCTGTGCTGCTGAGAAAATGAGTGCAGCGATGAGTGGTCGAGATTGCCCTTATTTGAGAATTTGCCAGGATGGCAAGAATACGGTCAAGCACGAGAACGAAGCATTCGGCGGTCACGAATACACTTGAGGTCCGGGCCGTCGACTTCAAGCACCTGTGGCGACAGCTCCGTGTAGTCGGCTGGACGACGAAGCGCCCCTCCGGTCTCGCAAACAATTGGACGTACTTCTCGCCGAGCGGAGCAGCATTCGTTGGTAAGTGCTGGTGATGGATGTGATGGTTAGAGAGATCTGACATGAACTATGCGTAGGTGAGGATGCTGTTGTAGCTCATGCGATCGAATCACGCCTCATTGGAGAAAGGAGCGAGGAAGAGGAGACTTAGGCCGACGCAGAGAGCGGGATCAGTATGAACCAGTTGGCGTTGAGGACCATGTGGACAGCGAGATGGTAACGACCCCGCAGATCGACACGTACATCGGTCTGTCTGCGAACACGATCGCACGGATGTTCTCGGATGACGTCAGAGCCTGACATGTCCCAGGGCGCGGTCCCTCGAGCGTTTGATCTGTCGCAGTCCTCGCGACTGTTTGAGCCAGACGTGGAGCCGATTGAGTCGTCCGATCATGATGTGGTTGTAAGCGCGCTTCAGTTACTACTGTCGGGAGCTGAGTCCAACGCAAGTGTGCATTCCGACCGTGGTGATAATGACAGTGGCCCAAGCATCCGTGACGATGCTCTTCTCGCAGTTCCACCCGACGACATCAACCTGCTGGCGGATGGGGAGCTATCGGATGAGTTCGAGGCCGTCGGATCAAGTGCCAGTGATGAGAGTGCCAATAGTGACGATGAAACAATCGTCCGACGTGAGTACCCAGACGATGAGATCGAGCTTGATGAAGATGTGGCTCTCATGGATGACGAATTCATCCAAGCACTGGGAGGGAAGTCGACTCTCGACGCGACTGACAAGGTCGCGCTTCGAGAACTTGTTTGGACGCCTCCTTCATCAGCCTTTGAGTCGGCGGCGGATGAGTATCCGAACCTCTCGACTGACAACGCATCGCCGACCCGTGAACTTCAGGATATTGCTGATTCACCACTGAAGCTCTTTTTCTAATTTTTCCCGAAGTCGTTGTGGGCGCGGATCACCAAGGGGACCAACCGCTACAAAAAGCAGAACGTTCATACCAGGGCGACACGGATGCGAGCCAAGCAGATGAGGGCACGCGGCGGGACACCGGAGACCGTAAAGCAGATTGAGCGGCGTTTGCGGGGTGAGCAAGCGTATGAGATCCACGAGGTTCTCCATGTGATTGGGCTACTTGTCGCGAGGATGCTAAACCCGATGACACGTCGATTCTCTCGCCATTGGGCCATGGTTGACGACGGCGCGATCCCTGCAGGCAACTTTGGTAAGTTCATGGCTCGGAACCGGTGCACAGCGATTCTGCGGGACCTCCACTTCGTGGACAACGAAGCACCACGCATGCGCGACAAGATCTGGAAGCTGAGTCCTGTCGTGGATGTGTTACAGTCTCGCTTTCTATCCGGATGGTCGCTACCAAGTCGGTTCTCCTTCGACGAAGGTGTGTTGCCAGCGACGTCGAAGCGGAACACCACTCGGATGTTTATGCCCGACAAGGCAAGGCAGAGAACGGTCGGACGGATGTTTAAGTGCATATCGAGCATTTACGAAATATGCTCGAGTGTATGAGAGTTAATAACCTCTATGCGAACGTGCATAAGTGTATCTTCGGCTCTGAAGCGATCCCGTTCAAGGGCTGCTTCTTTGAGAAGCGTGGGATCCATGCAGATCCTGGCAAAGTACGCGCCATAGCGAAATGGCCCGTACCAAGAAGGCAGAAAGTCTTACTCAAGTGGCTTGGTCTAGTCAGTTACCTTCACTAGTACAGTGAAGGGTACGCAGAGCCCGCGCCTCTGCTGACGCAGCTCTTGAAGAACGGTGTCGAGTGGACATGGAATGTGGAGCATGAGAATGCTTTCGAACGCATCAAGGACAGCTTGCAGAAAGCACCAATCCTGGCTTTGCCAGATCCAACGAAGCCCTTCAGCGTCGTCTGTGACGCTTCGTACTTTGCGATTGGCTGCGCTTTGCTGCAACAAGATGATGACAACCGCGAGCGCGTCATATTTTTTCAGTCCAGGCAGCTCAAAGCTGCCGAAAAGAATTATCCAGTTTCATGACAAGGAGCTACTTGCGATGAAGTACGCTCTTGTCAAATGTAGAGTCTACCTCTTTGGTCCTAACCCATTCGTGATCTTTACAGATCATGCGTCGTTGCGCACAGCGACAAACTTTCCACATTTTTCGCAAAGGATGTCGCGATGGTTGTCATTCTTTGCAGAATACAACTTCGAAGTGAAGTACAAGCCAGGAAAGCTTAATGTACTTGCGGACGCTTTGTTGCGCAGGCCCGACTACGAGCTGAATCATGTCAGCCAGGTTGAGGTCTCACTATGGGACCACATCCGTACAGCGTACGAGAAGGATGGGATGTGTGCACAGCTTGTGCAGTATCTATCAAATAATGGCATGGAAGCCGGTGACCCTTTGGGTCTGCCCACAAAAGCGCGACTCCATCGGTTTGCCCTGAAGGACGGGCTGCTGATGTAATCGGTGGATCCGGATGATCCGCCTCGAGTAGTAGTACCTCATAACGAGGATCTTAAGTACAAGATCCTCTATGAGGCCCATGACACAGCATGGAGTCATCTCGGGAGAGAGAAGACCTACGGTGCACTCGCGCACCGATTCTGGTGGCCCCATATGTATAAGTACGTGCAGACTTGCGAGACTTGCCAGCGTGTGAAGCCGTCGGGCCACGCATCGGCTCCGTTAACCCCTTTAGCCCTGTGTGGTTAGGGGCTGTTAAGCTGGATATTACAGCTTAAAATAAACTTGAATAATGTATGAGGAAGAATTCCGCAAAAATGATGGGCAAGCGCAATATAACCGATCATACAGCTTAAGGTATATTCAACCCAAATACGCTGTATCATCATGATTAAAAAAGTGTCGTGCTGTTGTAAGGGAATGAGCAAATGCGGAAGATTCCTAAATTTTAGAAAAGTAGGAGGATGCCGCTGAGCCACTCATCAAAACGTGCAATCGTGTTCATTCACCATCAAATTAGTTCACTCAGTATCACTATCACTAGCATCCTGGGCGCTTGGTTGTCCCTTTCGGAACCTTGTCGAAGCAACACCCGCTGACTTGGCCTTTCCATTATTCCATAGCATGTGCCAGATCTGAAAGCACGTAAGCGTATTCGGCTGACCAGGGATGACATCGTGCTCCACGTGTACCTTGTTGAACAGGTAGACAGCTCCACTCTCTGAGTCGCATTCACCGCAGTACTAGGGAGTCTCGCAGCTCTTGTGCTTGCCGCCTTTTAGTGCAGAGCACACCTTGCACTCATACTGACATACTGGCGGCGCTTGCTCTGGATCCGACAACCAGTCGCGGTTTGCCTGAACTCGTCCACGAGAAGCATCTTGTGCTGATTCGCGACAGCGCCAATTGAATCCCCAGACGTATCTCCCACTGGAGCCGAAAGCAAGGGCTGCACAGAGAGGTCTCCAACAAAGTCACTGGCCGTAACACCGAGGAGCTACTCGTGGAGTAGCTGCATGAATTCGCCATGAGTGCACGTGCGCTCGCCTTTCTCGTGCTTCACAATCTTGTAGGTGATGTAGGCGTTGACCAGGGTCATATCAACGAGCCCCAGGAACAACGTCTTGTAGTACTTTTTCATCTTGAGAGACGTTTGGAGCGAGTAGCTCTGAAGACGAAGCTGGTCGTGAATGTCCGCCCCTCCCATGCCGTCTTGGTAATCTTTGACGAGCTGAGGGGCAGGGACGTCCATGACTGCACCACGCTGGCCCTTGCGCCGTAGAGTTGTTGGTGCCGTTGAACAGCCGGTAGCGATGAAGTTCACAGGACGATTGTCCATCCACGCTACTTGAACGAGTCCCGGGACGGTCTTTGACTGCGCAATCTTGAATGTACCACGTGGGACATTCTTCGGGCGCTTGGTGGACTTGTAAACGATATCCTTGCACACTCCCAGACGATCGGTTCGCACTGTTCCAACGTGGTATAAGCCCTTTTACAGAAGAATCGACGACAGCATCACAGACGAGTAGAATCTGTCCGTAATGATGAGCCTTTTCTTGGGTAGAGTACCGAGTACTTTGTCAATGTTTCTGATCACTGCATTAGGGCCCTGGTTCAAATCGGGTTGATCAGAGTCCAGCTTGATGATACAGCATAACAGAAAATCAGTGTAAGCAATAATCAGTAGGATACAGCTTAAGCCGTAAAAGGACAAAAAAACTCACCGATGGCAGTAGCCAGTGGCTCCGTCACAAGTCATGAAGCACTTCGTATCCCAAGGATATGGCTTGCCTTGGAAATACTGCCTCATCGGGTTGTACTTCGACTTCATGGGGATCATTCCTTCATCAAACGAGATCTTGGGACCCACGCTGAACCCTTCAAGGAACGTCCGGTTGATCGTGTCAGCAACGTGCTTCACCTTCCATGTCTTGTACCTCTTTGCGTCTGGATGCTCGTTGTTGTTGAAATGAAGATACCTCATGATCTCTTCAAAGCGCTTGCATCGACCGAAGGTCCCCTTGGGGATAGCACCGTGCGTGTCGACCTTCCAGTGCGTTGCGAGCTTCTGTCGATGCGGGCACAAGCATCGAGCGCATAAAAGCCCCATCAATCGCACGATCTCATAAGGTTGCACGTCCGTAAAGCTCCTTAGCTCACGGTTGATCTGCGCCGCTGTCTTCGCCATGTACCCCAGCCGTCTTTCTTGCATTCGCTTCTGCCGAGCAACCATCTCTGACGTTGCTTCCTTCATTTGCTGTTTCTGGTACCGATTCGTTTCCTTTGCGATGTGAACCCACATAGCCTTCGGCAAGAAGAAGAAGAACAGCGCAGATTCTCCGCATGCACGTCCAAGCGGACTGGGTCCAGACGGGTGACTATACAGTCGGGACGCCGGGATCTTCAATGACGGAGCTATAAAACAAAAGACATGGACCACATGATACAGCGTAAGCGGCTTTGATCAAATATGACTAAGCTGCATCATACAACATTCACGTACCAGTCTTTTCGGAATATGCCGTCCATCCGCTTGTAGTGTGTTGGCGAAGCTCGGCAGTAGACATCACGTTCACCACAGCCAGATCCCTGGTCGGTTCCATCGCGTCATCATCGGATTCTTCTTCGTCATCGTCATCATCGCTAATATCGAACGTCTCGTCTTCATCACCAGAATCCATCAGATCGTTGCCCTTGGATATATCTACGTCATCGTCACTGGCTGGAGGGGCGGCCTGGGGAACGGACACAGGGCTGGGGGTTTGCGTACGTGAAGAAGACGGGGTCGGCGTCGGCGCCGTCGTCGAAACTGGTGGTCGGCGCCTGATTGGTCGCTTTCCAGGCGCCTTTTGGCGCGCGGGAATGGCAGCAATAGAGGTCGTAACTGGAGATGCTGGAGCAGTTCTCGGTTGTGGTGCCCATTCGAGAATCTAATCAAGTCGGAGCTAAAGCAGCATTTCACTGATCATAAATATGATTGGTTCCCTCACGATGATACAAAGAAAAATGCTTCATACGATAAACGTACCCAGGACTATTCAAGGAGGAGTGGCGTGGTAATGCAATGGTATCTCTTAGCCCCAAAAACTACATTTGCTATCTCCCAGATGAGAAACATAAGCAGAAATGCTCCGCTAAAGGGGTTCAACAGGGTGGTAATCGCAATGCATCGATACTATCCCCAGATGGATTTGAGAACGTCGTTCGTAACC
>JAADXR010000488.1:0-23104 GCA_023337935.1 Elongisporangium anandrum
GACGCTGAGAAGCCACAAGTGGACGAGCCACTCGTCGTGTCCAGCAACTACCGCATGCTCTTCCGATACCCCTACGCCGGGGGCTTTCGCTACGGCTGGCGCTACCCCATCTCGTACTGGAACACGTACGGCCGTCAGTTTTATCCTGGCACGTGTGGCTTTGGGCGCGCGATTGGTGCCTACTATTTCTGCTGATTTTACTGGAATCTGAAGCAACGTGCATGCTAAGGTATGACTTTGTACTGCCTTTTGAGTAGCGAACGGACCTGGTAAAGGAAACAAACATTGATGGTGTGGCGTCTGAAAATCCCTTTGATACCATTTCCATCCGTATGTGAACTATGTGAACAGTCTGGAGACTCTCGCTTTACGTTTGACCACTCGATGTTCGCTGCGCTTCGAAATGTCTGTCGTGTGGGTTTCACATGACTTCCTAATCTATATTAAACGCAAGTCATCGCAAATAGACTGACATGCGTGTGAAAAAGAAATTGTGTGTTCCTTTTGGCACTCGGTATTCGAGTGAGAATGCGAGCGGCAAGCGTGTTCCCACTGGTTCAGAGTATCGATCCGATCAGCCTGTCGATTTCAGACTCAGCTACAGGCTCCGGGACTGTGATATCGAGTGAGTCTAGCGTACAACAGTGGGGGGCTTTACCAGCACGGCGGTTTATTCGAGTCTGGTTGGCTATTGTGTCGTTGCATTCGCTCTGTGCAGTAGTGCTAATTCTCATGGGGCGGGTCTACGCGTTCATTCAGATCCCCAGAATGGTATACTGGGCCAAGCTTATCGGAGGCAAAGCGGATAATCCATTTTTCAACATCTCCGGGACTGTTTTTACGGCCGTGGGTGCAATTCACTGCCTCCAGGTCGTTTCGATGCTCTGGTTCTCGCTGCGAGCGCGTGAGCTCGTGTTTCGCCCACCTGGAAGGCGGCGTGGCACCAAGATCTCCACAGTCGAATCGCTTCATCTCCAATTGGAAAAATCACTGGTCTCCAATCGCTCGCGTCTTTCTCGGTGTCTCATCCGGATCATTGACAAAGCCATTGTGTGGATGTGGAAGAAAATCAGCAACCAGGGGCTTGTCAGTGATGAAAGCAAGCTGCTGTTCAAGATATTTGCTCAGACGTACCAGGTCTACCAATCTAACAGCTTGCTTTCACGGATGTGGATCAACAGTATCGCGCTGAGTCTTCTCGTCCTGAACTGCTGGTCGCCCAGTTTTCTTCAGCGGCTGTTGAAGGCGCATCCTCCGGCGTTAGAGCGGTTCTCGCGTTTGTTAGTCGACGCATTACTGAGCATTGCCTCGAATTTCGTTGTGCCTTTCGTGACCTTCTGGCCATACTATAGCGAATTCAACTATGTGGTCTATACTTTTCCAGATTATTTGTCCTACGACTCGCTCTGGTTCACGCGCTTCTTCTTGGAGACGCGGATGCTGCTCGCATTGTCGTCCTTGGATCTGGTGACCAAGCTTATCAATCAATTGAGCATCTACAGCTCGCTTGTGCTGGCTACAGGGCTCATTCGACGGCAATCTGCGTCAGAGCAGTTAAGAAAAAGCTCAGCAGATTGCAGCAAAGGCCAGCATTCGAAGAAAACAGGCTGCAGAAGATTATATTTGCGTGTCATTTATGCGCTTGTTTCTCTATGGGGTGTGGCATTGATTGTACTCTATGGTCGAGCTGTGTACCGAGTAAGTACGCCGCTGAACGGCTGCATGAGTACGAATATGCCGTGGTTTCCAGCAAAATATCCTTGCTCAATGTTTTCCTTTAATTGTCATCGTCACGGAGTGAAAAGCCCAGTCAGTAGTGATCTAGACGCGCTGGATCAAGACACTCTTACGTTTTTGATCTTCACGCACTGCCCAGCGCTTCGAATGCCTCCTGAAATCCAGAATTTTCCGTCTTTGCTGGGGCTGCAGCTTCACAACTCGTCAATCCAGTCCTGGCCGCGTGAAAGCGCAGTCTCAGCCACGAAGAACCCCATGCTGATCGTGGTCGTGATGACTCGGACCAACATGACTGAGTTCCCAGAAGGGCTTTTGGGCCCACTGCCACCGTTACTGACAGACATCCAGCTTTCGATCAGCAATCTTTCGTCATTGCCTGAGGATTTCAGCGCCAACTGGCACTCGCTCTCGATCTTTTACTTGGAGTTTTCGCAGATACAGGAGATCCCAAGATCATTTTTTCAGGTTCCAGTTACGTTGGCTTCGTTCGTGGGCAATCAGATCGAGTACCTGCCTCCGCTTGACGACGTCCACACGTTTTACTTCATTCTTGACCTCGGCAAGAATCCGATTCGAGCTCTGCCTGCGGCCATTGGAGCTGGCACGTATATATCATACCTGAATGTGGAAGACTCGAACCTCTCGAGCGTGCCCTCCTGGGTATCTACGAACGCAGGAAGAGTCTTCTTCTACGGCAGTCCTTACTGCGAATCCCAAAACCAAATCGTCTCAACTTCTGTCAACACTGGCTGCGAATCCTACGACTGGCTCGGCGGAGGGAGACTCCCAGTGTGGGTGATCGATATGTTCCTGCCCCTGTGACCATTGACTGAGGTAAATGCCGCGTCTGGAGCCTGCTCGATGCGCCTTTGCCAACAGCATGAGTCGAGTTCAGAGCGTCATTTCAAACTAGCGTGCAGCGAAAAGAAATCAGCAGGCTGGTTAAATGCAAATCCTTGTGGACTAAGCGGCTTCGATGCTCAATGTTAAACGCACGTGATTGCGCTCATTACAAGCCGCCACTAGCGCGCAGTTCTTTTATATTTGCCTTTCAAATCCCATTGCTGCTGATGACGCGACAGCGTGATTCTGCTCGCTGTGTCGCGTGCGCCAGCGTGATCAAAAGACTACTCCGTGGTCGCTGGTAGTTGACAGTTGAAGTGAGCAAATCGAGCAAATCCTTTGCGCATCAGTAATCACTGCGAATCCTGGACAACCCGTAATCGGAGGAGCATGAGACATTCGATCGCGCAGTGCGAAGCCCACTCTTGGATGATGCATTGCGGAACCAATCGGCGCCAGCTGCGACATTGACGTGCCAGTGGCCTCGGTGCAGAGATGGAGCGTCTATACGGCCAGTCCCACGACAGCTGGGTGTTCTGGTGGCAGAGAGTACGTAAACTAAGAGCGCCATTCAGATACATCATGGTGGCGGCTGGCCATATCTCCATGATGGGCAGTCCGAACGCATGAACGTAGCCACTATCATCTCCTTGTTCGACGGTCTCTTTATGACCACAGAGCCAGTGAGAGGCAGGACGCAATCGCCGTATCAATAGCCAAAGCGTCGGTGCCGCTTTCGACCAGCCGAACCCCAAGGCAAGGGTTATAGTATGTAACAATGTGAGTGTCCGATGCCAAGCGCGAGACAATGGGGATGGACGTCGGACAGCGCGTGTTCCAGCCCAGTGACTGGCCATTCTTGATTCCGCCATGAAGTTCGTGCTCCCGGAACACGCCTTCCCGCAGCTGAAGCTCACGCCCGAGATGGAGCGCGCCATCGTCGAGCTCGCAGACCAGCGCATCACAGAGACCGTGCACCAGAGCGAGTCCTTCCGCGCGCACAACCGCGACATCTCGCGTCGCGAGTGGAAGCTCGTGCACACGAACGAAGGCCTGAACGCCTACAAACGGCGGCGCGAGCGACAGCACCAGTCGTCGGCATCTCTTCGCCAGCGAATGCACTCCAACACCGTGGCCATGCTGGACGAGTCCTACGGCCCGCCGTCGTCCAAGTGGATGCCGTCTGCGAGCCGCTCGCGAGAACCAGAGTTCGCCTGCACGCGCGTCAACTCGTGCTGGATCTCGTTCGAGAGCGAGAGCGACGACGAGCTGGACGAAGCCACCACGTCGCCCGACGCCGTCTCGATCCTGCTCACGGGCATCCTGAGCGGCACCGTCGAAGACTTCGCGCTCGGGTCGCTGGCCGCGACGGAATCCATGACCCGCCAGCGCCATTTGCACGTGGACGACGAGCTCGAAGATGTCCGAGTGCTGGCCACGATCCACGCGCCGACCGAGAGCGACCCGTTCCGGTATCTCGGCGTCAAGTGGGCGGCCAAAGACTTCGGTACGTTCCTTAAGCGCCGTGACTTCGTGTACGTGGAGGCCACGGGGCTCATGACCGATGCGCACGGTCAGCGCGTGAGCTACCAGCTGCGCCACTCGATCGAGCTGCCGCAGGTGCCCGATCTCTCGCAGTTCGGACTCATCCGAGGCGAGAAGTCGACCTGCATCATCGCCACGGAGTACGACGCGGCCAACATGGAGATCTACGGACGCGGCGTCGGAGAGGCTCACGGGAAAGTCATCAACGGCCGCGCCGCCTCCAGATACGCCTCGGCCGTGGCCTCTGTGGCCGAGATCGTGGACTGCGCGTACAGCAAGAAGGCGCTGTGGGTGATGCGCCAGCCGTACGCCTGCAAACTCACGCCGGCGTCGCTGCAGGGCTGCCAGCTCTGCTCCAAGCGTTTCAACGTCATCGAGAAGATCACACACGCCAGCGTGTGCTGCCAGATGTGCCGACAGGTGAGCTCATAGTCCTCTTGTCCTCCATGCTCTGCTCTGCTCTGGAGCTGACCTCTCTTGTGCGCTCTTCAGACTGTGTGCAAACGCTGCAGCGTGGACAGGAAGATCACGATCGACGGCGCCAACGACGTCGTGTCCAAGAGCTTTTCCTTCTGCGTGCAGTGCTTCCTGGAGGCCAAGGACCTGCCCGCCGCCAAGGTGGCCATCGCAAGTCTGCGCTCGAACGAGAGCTGCCCGAAGCAGCAGCAGAGCAGCTCGTGTGAGGACGTCGTCGCCATGAAGCTCTCCAAGTCGCCAGTGAGCCAACTGCATCAGCACTGCGCAGTCAAGGTCGCCCACTGAAACAGAGCGCAGTCAAAGTCAGACTGATAGCCAAGAGACCAATATTTACACGACCACAGAGGCAGAGACCCCACGCATGGAGCTGCTCGAAGACAGAGCCACTGGTCATCATGCTAACCTTCTAACCTTCAATAGAGGTATTACAGTACTGTAACTGAATGGACTATACAGGTGTATATAGTATATCGTATAGTCTGCTTTTTTGGATTTTTGTGAGCGTAGGATATTTCCGAAAAAGCGAGAGTGATGGCTCAACAGCGGCAACCTGATCGCCCGGATGGCCGACGCAAGCGGCGGCGGCGGCAGATGGAGCAGCATCCAGAGAAGGACCGAGGGCCAGAGCCTGCAGAGGACGCTGAGGCCCACGCAGTGGGAGCGGCCGAAGGCCCACTAGAGCAGCCGCCAGAGCAAGAGCAGCCTTCTGTGCTATCGACAGTCGCAGCGGCAACTGGAAATGCAGCAGGACGCTTAAGACGCGGACGCGCATCCAAGCAAGTGATGCCGCCAGCGAATCAGGTGATCACGCTCGTCCCGCTGAACCGACTGGTTCCCGTGCAGCCTGTTGACGTGCGCGAGTTTCCCGACTGGCAGTCGCTGCGATCGTATGTGAGCTCCTATGCGCAGATCACCAACCAAGTATGTCATTCTCCCATGGCTACCATGCTTGAATCAACTGAATGAGCTCATTGTGATCGCTATGCAGCTCTACTTTGTGCAGTCAGCCGTGCCCGTGGCTGTGCACAACGCAGCGCTCATCCGATCCGGGTCCTCAGAGCCGCAGGTACCGGACCTTTTCGGTGAGTTTTCGCAGGTCTTTGGCTGTATCCACGGCTCTGGGCCTCAGCACTTTGCACAGTGCTGGGGAAACACGCAATGCCCAGCCCAGGTAAGCAAAGTCCTTCATCCAGACTGTTCTAGAGCGGATCTGACATTGCTATGGTGCAGATCAAAGCCCACGTCGTGCGCGACTGGCACGGTCAGTGGCGCGTCGTGGTTTCCCAGCAGTTTGCGTTCCATAACCACTACGTCCACCAGGAGCTCATTGAACAATACGCACGATCGCGCGCTCAGGCGGATAGTGCAGCGGTGGCAACTGCTGCGCGAGAAGGGCCCTCGGCAGAGCTCAGCCAAGTCGTGGAGAGCAGTCAAGCGCCGTATCGTTCTCAACCGTCATCGCGAAAGATCATGCCTAAACAAAAACAGCAGCAGCTGCCAGAACCCACAGAGATCGAAAAGCTCGACCACAACATTGAGGTTCCCGGGATCGATCAGTTCGTATTCATCGATTGGCGTGAGTTCAGAGCATTCTTGACTGCGTATGGCAAGAACACGTTCCAGGTACGTTGTTTTCATGTTTTTGCATGCACGAACGGTCCTGATTACACTTGTCTCTCTCTCTTTAGCATTTCAAGGAGACGGAAAGCGAATCCGTGATCACTCGCAATGAAATGGTTTTGACAAACGCTAAAGACGATGCATCGCCGCCACTTGCTCCTGAACGATTTGGCACATATTCCATTTTGTTTCGCTGCATTCATCACAAGACCGACATAGATGAAGATCAGCATGTACTTGATACACAATGTCCTGCACTCGTACGTTTGTGGCTCATGGTGGGCACAGTCGATCGTAATGTGAACAAACTCTTTTGCATATGTAGATTATTGTGTGCCTCAAGAGAGACAAAGCAAGTGGTGCTTGGCATGTGACCATCGGTCAGCAGGATGCGTTCCACAACCACCATGTGAATGCCTCACTGTATGCTCTGGCGTCGACTCAAGCTGCAGGGAATGATGCAGAAGTTATTGACCTTACGGAGGACCTAGCATCGAGTGACAGACAGCAACACGATGTGGCAATGCCTACTCAAATACCACCAGAATCTAGCACCAATGCTCATGGCGATGCCGACAATAGGAACGAATTGCGTTCGGAAGATGTCGTTGACGACGATCAAGATTGTGACCTGGGTCGTTGCGAATCAAATGACGAAGCCACGGAGATTGTGCAGCTCGATCATCTCATTCGTGTTCCTCCCATGCAACAACGAGCATTCCCAGATTGGAACTCTCTAGCCGATTACATAGCAGCGTACGGCCAATCTACTCTTCAGGTAAACCTGGCTCCTCCGATCTGAGGTTTTGTACAAATATTTATGACACCGTGGAATGATTTCGATAGCTCTACTCCGTGCGCTGTGCGACTCCAGCCCGATTGCGGAACGCCAACATCATGAAACTAAAACACCCAAGACTCGAACTCCTGATCCCTGAACATTATGAATTCTACGTCAAAGCTTGGCAATGTGCGCATAGCAATCGTCCAAGGCAAAGGAGTACGGGCAAACGACCGAACCAGCAACGTCGCACAATCCATTGCCCAGCTCAGGTACGGGAATTTGGATCTAAGTATTGCTGTTGGAAGCTTTCACTAACTATTTTATTTGTATTGACGACTGTAGATTACTGCTTGTGCCAAAAGAAAAGGACACTCTGGCGTGTGGGAAGTAGTCATCACGAAACAGGTTGCGCTTCACAACCATCATATCAACAAAAAGCTCTTCAAGAGCTGCTACGTCGAGAACCGCCGAATCACGGACCCGGCTCTTTTGAATGGAATTATGCGACTCCATTTTCAAGGAATCAAGTGCAAGCAGATCATGGAATACATCCGCGAGCGCTCAGATATCGAGCCACAGGCTAAAGATATCCACAACCTCATTAGGAAGCTGGTGCAAGAAGGATGGACGGCAGACAGATGCGTGGACGATGTCGAAGAGCTCGCAAACGACAATCAAGTAGTGACTGGTGCAGAAGACGATGAAAGCAGGAGTGACTTGCCCTTTGCAAATAGCCATGGAAATCGACCACGTATTGACCCCGCTCAAGTTCTCTCTGAAGTCGAAAACCTGGCAAGGGCTGGTGCAAGCGGGCAGCAAATTCTGGAGTTCATTAGCCGAAATCGTGAGTGATGAAGCACAAGGCTGCTTTCCAAATCCAATTTGTGTTCGAACGACAGACCACCTGTGTTCGATCTTGTCTACGCTACTGCTATCCGACTTTCGTCGACCATCTATGTTGACCTTAAATAGAGGCAGTACTGCAATGCTATGAGGTAACTATACACAAGTGATGTATACACTATACAGTATAATCGCGTTCTGTGTCTGGAGCTCGCTATTTTTCATATTTTTGTGGGCGCAGGATATTTCGGAAAAAGAGAGTGATGGCCAAGCAGGTCCGGGAAGAGCTTTATGGCGGCCGACGGAAGCGGCGGCGGCAGGAGCCCCAGGCCCCAGACCCAGAGGAGGCGCTAGAGCCTGAGCGACAGGAGGACGAGAGCGAGGCAGAGACGCCGGCGGTGGAAGCGGAGGCGCAGGAGCAGCAGCCAGAGCCAGAGCAGCCACAAGCACAGGAAGAAGAGCACGAGCAGAGAGACCAGGAAGAAGAGCTAGCACTGAGCCAAGAAGCAGAGCCAGATGAGCTCGTGGAGCCACAACAAGCAAAGGAGAAGCCAGCGCCCGTGCAATCAGCCCCGGCATTGCCAACTCGCCCAGTTCTCCGTCACGTGTCAAGGCAAGCGGCGCGGCCATCCAACCAGGTGTTGACAGTCGTGCCGCTGGACCGACTGCTTCCCGTGCAGCCAGTGGACGTGCGTGAGTTTGCCGACTGGCAGTCGCTGCGTGCGTACGTGAGCTCCTATGCGCAGCAGACGAATCAGGTGCGTCCTCCCCAAGCGGCTTTACGTTCCCCACTCGTAATCCTAATTGCGATGTCGCCATGCAGCTCTACTTCGTGCAGGCGGTCGTGCCCGTGACCACGCACAACGCCAACATCCTCCGATCCGGGTCCCTAGAGCCGCAGGTGCCGGAGCTTCTTGGCGTCTATTCGCAGATCTTCGGCTGCATCCACGGAACTGGGCCCCAGCACTTCGATCTCCAGCGCTGGGGCAACACGCAATGCCCTGCAGAGGTACGCTGAGTATGAGCTTCGTCTGGATGCTTAGGGGCAGGCTGACGTATTATATTGCTGAGCAGATCAAAGCCCACGTTGTGCGTGACTGGTACGGCCACTGGCGCGTCGTGATTTCGCAGCAGTTTGCGTTCCACAACCACTACGTTCATCAGGAACTCATCGAGAGTTACGCACAAACACGCGTCCGAGCAGAGGACATGATGACGGCGGCTACTGGTCCCGTTGGCCCAGCGCTGCAAGTGCCACATTCTACAGGAAACAACGCCGTCACGCAACACAGCCCAGTGCTAAACCATGCCCAACCACCGCCGCGGTATATGCCATTGGCGCAGTACAAAGTCGCAATGCAGAAGCAAGAACTGACAGAGATCAAAAAGCTTGATCGCAACGTTGTTGTGCCAGAGGCTAATCAGTTCGTGTTCGTGGATTGGCCTGAGTTCAGAACGTACATGTCTGCGTATGGCAGGACCACGTTTCAGGTACGGTCTTTGCACGAGTTGGATATGCAAATGATCCTAACAATGTGGCTACGCAGCATTTCCAAGAGACTGAAAGCGAATCCGTTAGCACTCGCAACGCGATGCTCCTGAAAAACACGAAAGATGAGCCTCCTCGACTTATTCCCGAGCGGTTTGGAACGTACTCTGTTCTGCTTCGCTGTATTCACCACCAGACCGACACGCAGGCCAATCGCCATGCACCCGATACGAAATGCCCTGCCCAGGTACGCCTGCGTGTGGTTGAGTCGCAATCCTTGAAAGCATTAACGGCAGATTTGCGTACCTGTAGATTATTGCGTGCCTCAAGAGAGATGACGCTAGTGGTGCATGGCACGTGGCCACTGTTCAGCAGGTTGTAAACCATAACCACTATGTCAACGCATCAGTGTATGCGCGCTATGTAAACGATCTGCAAACACCGACTCCAGTTGCAGGAGCGGACGCTGAAGTTATTGACCTCACGGAAGACCAAGCCACCAGTGAACAAGACATCCGCATACAGCAAAACAACGCGATGCTTCCTGAAGACTCACCCACCTCTAACTTACAAGAATCTAGCGCTTATGCTCCAGAGAGTAGGAACGAAACGCACATCCACGAAGAAGTGGAGGATGAAGATCTTGGTCGTTGCGAATCGAACGATGAAGCCACGGAGGTTGAGCAGCTTGACCACCTTATCCGCGTTCGACCGATGCGACAGCGAGTGTTTCCAGATTGGAACGCTCTCAGCGATTACCTGGCAACGTACACTCGATCCACTCATCAGGTATGTCGGCTTGAGTTATGCGTACTTCCTATGGGCCTAACGCGTGTGATATGCGTAGCTTTACTCCGTGCGTACTGCGACTCCCGCAAGCACACGCAATGCCAAAATCATGGAGCAAAAGTATGCAAGGCCCGAACTTTTGATTCCGGAACGCTTTGAGCACTACGTCAGAACGTGGCAATGTGTCCACAGCGGAATCAACCGTCCAAGACCACAGAACATGGGCAAGCGACCAAACCAGCGCTACCGAACAATGAACTGCCCAGCACAGGTACGCTCAGCCATGAGCAGGTGGTTTGAAAACGATCGCTAATTCGTGCATCTGCTATTGGCAGGTCAACGCATGTGTCAAGAGACAGGGACACTCTGGTGTGTGGGAGGTGGTCATCACGAATCAAAATGCACTTCACAACCACCATATCAACAAGACGATCTTCAAGAGCTACGTTGAGAATCGTCGCATCACGGACCCCGCTCTTCTGAATGGCATCATGCGGCTCCACTTCCAAGGCGTCAAGTGCAAGGGGGTCATGGAGTATATCCATAAGCACTCGGACATCGAACCGAAGCCTAAAGACGTGCACAACCTCATTCGAAAGCTTGTGCAAGCAGGCTGGACGGCAGAGAGATGTGCAGAAGACACTGAAGAGACCACAAGCGAGATGCCACCGCTACAGGAAGAATGCGGAGCCAATGGAGACGGAAGTAGAGCGAATAGCCAATCTTCTACCAGCAATCGCAACGAAAATGAGCGCCCTGGCGATCCACAGACAAACAGACCGACAAGCAGTCATGAGGAGCGGCCACATATTGATTCAGCCTTGCTGGCTGACATCCAGAAGCTCGCAACGGCTGGTGCGAGCGGACAGCAAATCCTGGACTTCATCAGCTCTCAAGCAGTCGATAAACCTTGAGCGGTGAGTGAAGAGCAGTGTAATGGTGCGACACAAAGGAATCAAGCATGGGTTCGTATCAACTGAATATCGTTTTCGAGATGCCATGAGCAGCGAAGGCGCTTCTGCCTGTTGGTACGTACGTTGAGCAGATTCAAGGAATCAGTTGCTATACATTAGCATTTAACCTTTTTCATGGCGAATCGACAGTTGGAGTTGAAACGAACAGGAGCAAGCCAGCACTCGTCTGAACTATGAAATATGTGGACCGTATCATTGGAGATGGGTTGCATAAGACCCTTGCACAGAAACAGGCCAAGTCCGGCGGCATGAACATGCAAGTCGTCGACCGATTGTAGTTGTCGCTCGATCGTCGCAGTGCAGAGTCTTAGGGCAAGTGCCTAGCGTCGAAAGAATGCCCTGTGGTTCATGACTGCTGATCCTATACAGCTCAATATGCAATCCCGGATTGCCCATCCGCTTGGATACTGCTTCGGTGGCTTCGCTGTATTATGGCCGCATGTTCTTGGTGCAACCGTCTGATTGGATGACGAAAGAGAAAGACGCGGACAAGACCTCTCGCCGGGGCCAAGACCAGAGCAGCAGTGAAAGCCCCATGAGATTCTGAGCCCGTCGCTGGATTTTGCAGATTTTCGTCTACTGGACCTTACGATCCTACGCGACAGTGTCAAACATCATGGCTTTCTTCACGCATTACGTTGAGCCAGAAGCCACTTTTTGTGGAATTGTCTGAGGCGCTGATGTATGACATTACATGTACACATGCTTGACGCTTGCATGCGTGCGTGTGTGTGGACAACCGTCGGATTGTTCCCTCACGCAACCGCTCTATCGTGGCACAATCGTTGAGTCGCTTTCTACACCGGATGTCTTGAGCTTTGCGTCATCAGATCAAGAGTCGTCCCAGAAACAAGTGGCGGTCTCCGCGTTTTTCTCCCTCGTCACAACGGAATCTGCCGCTCGTCGGTCCATTTTCCATTGATACTCGCTCGGCTACTAGTCATGAGGTTCCATCTCCCCGACGGCACCTTCCCGCGTCTCGAATTGACCGACGACATCAAGCAGGAGATCGTGGAGCTGGCCGACCAGCTGATTGCGGAGACCGTGCGCGAGAGCCAACTTGACCATAAGCAAACGAAGCGGCATGTTTCGCGAAAGGATTGGCGGCTTCTGCATACGAACGAGGCGGTTCAGGTGTACAGATCCCGCAAATCGTACCGAGCACGGCCGCAAATGGACTCGAAAACGGGATCGTTGCTCGAAAACTCGTGGCAGACGGACGCAGATTCGCAATACTCGCATGACAGCAGGTTGGCCGAGGAACACACTAGTAGCGCCAGCAGCGCAAGCTCCCGACTCGAGCAGTCTCGTCGTGGCACGGCTGCGTGCGAAGACGGCGTGGATTTAGACGACGCAACAGGATCACCCGAGATGGTGGCAATCCTTATCACAGGCACGCTGGATGGCGATGTCGAGGACTTTGCCTTGGGCTCGTTGGCTCCGTCAGAAGGCGCGACACGGCAGCGGCATTCGCACATCGAAGACGACTACGACGACCTCCGTGTGCTGGCCACGATCTACGCCCCGACACCAGCCGACCCGTTCCGGTACCTGGGCGTGAAGTGGATCTGCAAAAGCTTCAAGCCGTTCTTTAAGCCTCGGGACTTCGTGTACATCGAGTCCACAGGCTTCACGCGCGATGCCAGCGGCCGCCGCGTGAGCTACCGACTCAGTCACTCGATCACGCTCCCTGAGATCCCAGATCTCTCGCAGTGCGGAGTCGTGCGAGGCGAGATGGCGACGTGCCTCATTGCGCGGGAGCACACTGGATCGATGATCGACATCTACGGACGAGGCATCATCGAAGTCCAGGGCAACAGCATCGTGGATTTGGCTACAGGCATTTACTACGCTTCGACCGTGTCTTCCGTGGCGCTCACAGTCGACTCGTCGTACAGCAAGAAGGCGATCTGGCTCATGCGACGCGCAGCGCAGACCAAGAAATCGATCGATCAATCAGCGAAGGCGTGCGACGTGTGCACCAAGCGCTTCAACATGATAGAGAAGCTCACCCAGTCCAGCGCCATGTGCCAGCTCTGCCGCCGAGTAAGTACAGTTGCCAATTGCTTGCTCATGGCCAAAGCTAACGAGGTTCTTTGCTTGAACAGACGATCTGCCGACGCTGTACGGTCCAGAAGAAGCTCACGCTCAACGACGACAAGGAGATCATCGCGCAATCGTTCGCGTTCTGCGTCCAGTGCGTGCTCAAGATCAAGGAGCTACCGGCGAGCCAAGTGGCCTCGGCCAATCTACTGGATCAGCAGCACGTGCTGCACCCGGCGAGCTCGCTAGCGCCAACCAGCGACACCCCAGCGCTGTACTCCTCGGAGATAGACAAGCGAACAGTGTGGATCGGAGCGTCGCGATAGTTCGGACTCTGATACTTCAGAATATGTTATATATCAGACGGGAGGCTTCAGGCCCCACTGAGACCTCATCCCACGTTGCACACGCCGGCTTGTCAACTCGGTCTTTCGAGTCCTCTTTGGAGTCAATACCAAAGACCAACATTGGACTCGGAGCTGAGACAACCACACTTGTCACCCGTTGGTCTTGGTCCTGGCCCAGGACCAGGACTCCTGGGATAGAGCGCTCCTAGCGAAAGCCAGCACCAGTGGTGATGGCTGTCATTACAGACGCGACTGAAACGAGCCGCGTTTCTCTGGGCAGTGCCTCGACATAGACGCCGGGACGTGAACAGAGTGGGACTGCATCTCTTGGCTCGTGTGTGATGCCGTTTCCAGTGTCAAGAGAGCCGTGTAATCAATCTTTCGACCAAGCCAGTCGTCTCCTTCGGGCTACAGTTCTACCGTACGGCTTAGTAGAGTCGTCTCGGTGTAGGCTGCAAGAGCCCAAAGACACGCACGAGTGTCCCAGATCGCTTTTCCTTCACCAGGACAGCCTCTACGGCCTAAGCAGGCAGACGATCCGACCTTTGCCTCTCATCTCTCGGCGTGAGCTCGTGGCTGCTTGTTTAGACGTCCGTTTCTTGGCTCGTCGGATATCGGTCACAGAGACAAGCGGTCATCCAGCTGCCGTCATCTCGGGCTGTCGCTCCTTCATTCCGGAAAAGCTCACCTCGTGAGCTCTTATGAAGCGGTTCCAGCTGCCCGACGGCACGTTCCCGCGACTGTCTCTGTCTCCAGACGTCCAGCAGGCCATCGTGGAGCAGGCCGACCGCCTCATCGCCGATACAATGCGTCAGAGCGACGCCTTCCGAGCCCAGAAGCGAGCCATCTCGCGTCGAGACTGGAAGCAGGTCCGAGCCTACGAAGGCGTACAGGTCCATCGCCGCCGTCGAGCGCGACGAGACCAGTCTCCACAGCGACCATGCTTGCTGTCCGACGAAGAGTTGGACTCTTACAGCACTCCGCCAGCCACGGCGTCCAAGCTCAGGCAGCCCACAGCTCCGCTCTCCATCCAGCGTAGCGTGTCCAGCGAGGAGAAGACCACAAGCACCGCGTCTTCCTCACTCGCTCGCACTGCGAGCTGCTGGGCCCAGTTCGACGACGACGAGGACGACGGCCCAGGGCTGGACGACCCGCAGGTGTGCTCCAACATGATCTCCATCCTGCTCACAGGCCAGCTGGACGGCCACGTCGAGGACTTCGCGTTGGGCTCTCTGGCGGCCACGGAGCGAGCCACGCTGATGCGACACTCGCACTTGGGCGACGACTTGGACGACGTCCGAGTGCTGGCCACGATCCACGCGCCCACGGAGGCGGACCCGTTCCGGTTCCTGGGCGTCAAGTGGATGGTCAAGAACTTCGGCCCGTTCATCACGCGCCGAGACTTCGTCTACGTCGAGGCCACGGGGCTCACGCTGGACGCCGAGGGCCAGTGCGTGAGCTACAGGCTGAGCCACTCGGTCGACCTGCCGCAGATCCCGGAGCTCTCGCAGTTCGACATCAAGCGCGGGGATATGTCCACGTGCATCATCGCTCGGCAGCACGACGCGTCCTCGGTCGAGATCTACGGCAAAGGCCTGGCCAACAACGAAGGCCACGTGGTCAAGGGCCACGCCACCATGATGTACGCGGCCAGTGTGGCCTCGGTGGCCCACACGATCGACCGCGCCTACAGCATCAAGGCGCTCTGGGCTATACGCCACGCCTTCAGTCTGGAGCTGACGCCCGAGTCGCTGGACGACTGCCATCTGTGCACGAGACACTTCGGCCTGCTGGAGAAGATGGCCCAGGCCAGTACCGTGTGCCAGCTCTGCCGCCGGACCATCTGCAAGCGCTGCAGTGTCCAGAAGAAGCTCACGGTCGACGACGGCACGAACGTCACGTCCAAGGACTTCCCGTTCTGCATGCAATGCCTGCTGGACTCGAAGGAGGTGCCGGCCAGACAAGCGGTCGTCGCGGCCTTGCAGCCCCGTTGGCCCCAGAGCACGGCGACGCCGACCAAGGCCGTGACGTCCCATCCAGTGCACCGACGCTGCGTCACGCAAGTCACGCATTAGAAATCATCGTAATAGACAGCTTAATTATTCCCCATTCAGTTCAGAATCGAATTGGCGACCAGGTGATAATGCTTGGCCGTCGGGTGGTGCTGCGCAGTCGTCGCATTCCTCCTCAGCGGCGACGCGAACAGCACTTCGATGTCCTCCAGCACCACGCCCTGGGTCTCAGGGCAGACCAGATACACGAGCAGGCCGGAGCCCAGACACGCGGCCGCGAAGACGAAGAACACGCCGTTGACGTCCAGCCACGGGAAGAGCTCCACGCTCAGCGTCATGAGCGTGCCGCTGACCCAGTTGGCCATCGTGGCCAGCGACACGGCCTTGGCGCGCACGTTGGGCGGGAATATCTCGGTCGGGTACAGCCAGCAGATCACGCCCCACGTGACGGCGAAGTTCATGATGAAGAACGCGCAGCCAGCGAACGTGGCGTAGCTGGCCATGGCGGAGCACCCGGCGTGGCTCTCGTGGCCATGGCATCCGGCCGTGAAGGCCGTGGCCGAGATGAGATGGCCGGTCATCATGCCGATCGCGCCCAGCAGCAGAAGCTGGCGCCGGCCGTAGTTGTCGACCCACTGCATGGACGGGATGGTGCTGAAGAAGTTGATGGTGGCCAGCAGCACCATGGCCAGGCCGCCGTCGCCCGTGACGTCCTTGAAGATCAAGCCGCCGTAGGTGAACACGGCGTTGATGCCCGACGTCTGCTGCAGGATGTGCAGCAGCATGGCCACGAGCACGCGCTTGAGGATCGACGGTCGCAGCAGCTCGGACCAGCCGGCGATCCTGCCCTCGGCCTCCATCTGGTCCCCGATGGCCTTGAGCTCGTGCTTGACGCTCTCGGACTGGCGCAGCCTCTTGAGCACGGCCTCCGCGGCGTCCTGGCCCTGGCTGGCGTACGTCCAGCGCGGACTCTCGGGCACGAAGAAGATGCCGAGCATGACGATCAGGGGCGCGCTCATGGCCACGCCGTTGGTCACGCGCCAGCCATTGGGCTGCGCCTTGAAGGCCTCGTTGGCCAGGTTGGCCAGCAGCACGCCGGCCACCACGGGCATCTGCATGAAGCCCGAGACGAAGCTGCGCAGCTGCTTGGGCGCCATCTCGGCGTAGTAGACCGGCAGCGAGAAGGACGAGCTGCCCACGCCCATGCCCTGCAGCACGCGGGAGAGCAGCAGCCAGTTGTGCGCCTGCGCCGGCACGAGACAGAGCCACGACGTGCCGAGACAGAACCAGAGCCCCGCGAGGAAGATGGAGAGCCGACGGCCGTAGCGGTCCGCGATGATGCCGCCCAGCAGCGCGCCCAGGATGCAGCCGGCGTTGTAGCTCATGTTGAACCACAGCAGGAAGCTCAGCCACTGCGTGGGCAGGCGCACGGCCGCAGCGCTGCAGGTCTCGCGCGTCCAGTGGCGATTGCCGCCCCACCCGACGCAGAAGTCGTTCAGGAACGAGTCCATGACCAGCACGCCGCTCGTCACGCCCTGGCCATAGCCGAAGACCAGGCCACCCAGAGACGCGAAGACGCACACGACCACAGCGTACGCGCCGCCCGCACGTTCGGGCTTCTGCAGCGGCGAAACACCTGGGAGATCGACGAGGTGCATGGGCATGGGCCAAATGTCTCCTGGTCGGCTGATGGGGCAATGACGTGATTGGCTGAATGCAACTTGTACCACAGTCATCCTTGACGTGTGGTTCCATTTGGAACAGGTGACACTCCGGCGTCAGCTGGAGATGCTGCGTGTGGATGCAACCAGACCAAAGCCATGGGGGCTTTTCGCAAGAGTGTCGACTATCAAGGTGGGCTGCGATTGCGACAGACTCAACGCACTGGCCTGGAGCGTTATTAGAATCAGAATACGTTTGGCCACTAGACGAAGATCCCCACTGCAGTGCATGGGCCAATGGAGATCGTTGCATCAAAGGCTTCTGTTTCGTCCATGTTGAAGATGTATTGAGGCTCATCCAGCTGATCCAAGTCGTCATGCCATCCAGCGCAAGTCTCTAGAAATGCACAACATGGATGAAACTGGTGCAGACTGCCTCCGCTCACTCAGCTTGTGGCTGCGGAAAGAAGACATGACTCGCGATAAGAACTGAGCGGCATGCGATGTCTGGTCTGGTCATCTCCAACTGCTTTGTTATGACGGCAATGACCTCGTTCTCTCTTATTTGCGCAGGCGCTTCGTGAGATACAGAGTGAGAGTGAATGGGACTCAAAGCTGAGCCGTATATATAATTTCAAAACTGCCGCCGACTGGCTGACTGGACTATACGGGCGTGCGTGCCGACGTAGGAGCTCTTCGATACCGCTTGCGTGCAGTCCCCGCTACTCGACCGCGCGTGCGCTGCTTCAGGGGCGTGGCGAACAACGCTTCAATGTCTTCTAGCAGAATGCCCTTGGTCTCTGGACAGGTCACGTACACGAAGACGCCCGAGAGCACGCACGTGGCCGTGAACATGAAGAACACACCGTTGATATTGAGCGACGGGAAGAGCTTGATGACCCACGTCATGCACGTGCCCATGATCCAGTTGGCCATGGTCGAGAGCGACACGGCCTTGGCGCGCACGTTGAGCGGGAAGATCTCGGCCGGGTAGATCCAGCATACTGGTCCCCAGGAGATGGCGAAGAAGAAGATGAAGATCCCGCAGCCAGCGATGATCACGTACCCGGCGACCGGAGTGCAGCCGGCGCTGTTGACGTCGCCATTGCAGCCCATTGTGAACGTGATGGCGAAGATCAGGTGTCCGAAGACCATGCCCACGGCCCCAACCAGCAGCAACTGGCGCCGGCCGTAGGTGTCGACCCAGCGCATGGCCGGAATGGTACTGAGGAAGTTCACGATGGACAGGATCAGGATGGAGAAGATGCCGTTGCCAGCCACGTCCTTGAAGATCATGCCGCCGTAGGTGAAGACCGGGTTGATGCCTGTGGACTGCTGCAGCACTTGCAGCAGCATGGCGATCAGCACGCGCTTGAGAATGGACGGTTCCAGCACCTCGGACCAGCCCATGGGCTCGCCTTCAGCCTCCATCTGGTCTCCAATGGCCTTGAGCTCTCGCTTGACGTTCTTGGTCTGTCGGAGCACACGCAGCACGGCCTCGGCGGCGTCCTTGCCCTGGTTCATGTACGTCCAGCGCGGACTCTCGGGCACGAAGAAGATGCCGAGCATGACGACCATGGGCGCGCCCATGGCCACGCCGTTGGTCACTCGCCAGCCGTCCAAGTCGGTCTTGACCACCTGGTTCACGATGTTGGCCAGCAGCAGACCCGTGACCACGGTCATCTGCATGAAGCCGGACAAAAAGCCGCGCAGCTCCTTGGGCGCCATCTCGGCCCCATAGATCGGCAGCGAGAAGGACGAGTTGCCCACACCCATGCCCTGCACCACACGCGCCAGCAGCACGGACGTGTGCGCCTGCGCAGGGCTGAAGCACATCCAAGCCGTACCGATGCAGAAGAGGAACCCGGCCAGGAAAATCGTGATCCGGCGGCCGAACTTGTCGGCCACGATGCCGCCCAGCAGCGCGCCGAAGATGCAGCCGATGTTGTACGTCATGTTGTACCAGAGCGTGAAGTCCAGCCACCGGTCCGGCAGGTCCGTGGACGCCGCCGTGCAGGCCTCGTACGTCCAGTTGTGCCATCCGACGCAGAAGTCGTTCAGGAACGAGTCCATGATGAGCACGCCGCCCGTGACGCCCTGGTCGTAGCCGAAGAAGAGCCCGCCCAGCGACGCGAAGACGCACACCACGATGGCGTACGTGCGCGAGCCCTCCGTGGGCAGGTCGTCCGCGCCCGGCCGGTCCAGCACGTAGAACGCCACGCCCGGCGCCATGGCTGAAGGTCGAGAGCGTGGGTTCCTATAAATGCCGAAGCTGATGCGGATAAGCACGATGCGCAACACACGCGCAACGTAAGCCACTGGCCACGTCTGCTACTGGCTGAAATTCGAAAAACAGACTCCGTCTCTATAGATTACTCTCTAGGCTTTAGGTGAAATAACCTTGATTGAGGTTTTAGAGCAAGCACATGAGTTGCAAAGGGAAACCAAATGCGCGCACTGGAGCGCCCAGAGTGACGGTCACACAGAGTGAAGCAGCTCCATGGAGACGGAGAGCGAGCCGTACGAGCGTCTGCGCTGCAACGATCTGCGGCGCGAGTGCTACAGACGCAAGCTGTCCGTGGTCAAGCAGGGACCGCACGCCAACGCCACGAAGAAAGGATACATCAAGCTGCTGCGCCAGAACGACCGAGAGCGTGCGTTGCAAACGGTGGAACAAAGTGGTGAGGCTACGACTGCGAAGCGCAATGAATCGCAGCCTCAGCAAACGGCTGCGTCGCTTGGGAGTGAGCCAGGATGCGATCTGCGCAACGGAAACCAGGATCCACAGCGGCGCGTTTCGTCAGTCATCATGCCCAGACCGGTCCCTTTCGTGGAAAATGAATCGGATACCGACGAATCCATGAGTTCTACGAGCTTTTCGGCACCAAACGAAGTGGGATTCGCAAACTCCGATCGATTGGGTCGACCCATTGAAACCCAGCCCATTGTTCCAGTATTTAATCCCGACTTCTCTGCGATCAAGTCATTATCCGAAGGTGAATCGATGCATGCTGCTTATGCACCGAGTAGTAGTCACCGATGGGAATGCATGCACCGGCGGCTCAATCTCGTGGATGAAAAGTTGGAGTCGCTCCTCCGTAAACAGCAGCAAAACTCACCGCCGCTGGACCCTGGTGAGCTCATCAAGGACATTGAAGTGTACAAGCACATCAAGCATCGATTGCGCCAGGATCTTCTTTACTATGTCGACCGATTCTGAGCCTCAGGTATTCTCTTGCGCCTTGCATTGGCCATTTATTATTTGAATTTATTGAATCAAGGACGGCACTTTTCAGCAAACAAGTTGTTCCACACTTTGGCTACAGCAAGAAATATCAAGAAAGTGTCGGCTGCAAAGGCTGCCGCTTGGGGCCAGACAACTTGGTTCACGACTCTCGCTGACTGGATCTGCGTTTGTGCGTCGCTGCGGTTTCACTTGATTTCTTTTCTGGTTCGCACTCACAAGTGACGACGCTGAACCTGGATCCAACTCCCCAGCGTTTCAAAATCGATGAGCATTCAGTAGTGGCTTCATCAGGAATCTTTAGATCCTTGTTCGCCAGGAATCCTGGAATTTGCCACTTGGAAGTGTTGCAGAGAGCATGAATTCACATCCAAACGCATGGAGAGAGGTGCACCGGAACCAAAGAAACGTGACTAGATACTGTAGCTACCACTGGATTGAAGGCGACAGCCACTGAAGACAACGGCCACATAACGTTCAGCTAGATCCTACGCTAGAAAATGAATCAAGCAGCGCAACGAGCAGTGTGCGGTGCTCCAGACCATACAGATGCGCTTTTGGATGCTGTCGTTGAGCTCTGGTGCCACAATTGAGCTCTATTAGTACGTTCACGGTACCACTCTAAATAACACGCCCACAAACGAAACTCTCTTGAGAACGCTGCACCAGCCGTTGTTTCCCAGTTGAAGACGACCTGGTCTTCTCTTCGGCCTGTCCATACGTCGAGCTTGTCTCTTCGCCCTACTTGATTCATTGTCTGCTCTCATCTCCTCCAACAGGTGCATCTCCTCAAACATTACGGCGTTTACGGTAGTAGGCGACATAACAAGAGTTTCACTGGTGACCGCGAGTTACCCGTCAACTTGAAGTCCGGGAGATATACTAAACATTCGCTTTGCCAGGGAAACAAAATCTAGAAATAATTATTTTGAGACAAAAGTAAAATGGAGTTCTTGATCATAAAAAGGTTGGCCAAAGTCTGCGCTCTCCAAGTCCGTATCACTCAATGTATCATAGTGAATCCCTCGCACATCTGTGATCAAGTACGATAACGAAATCTCAAAATGGCCACATTAGCTATAGCATCAGTCGCAAAGATCGCCACCAAAAGTTCAACTTTGAAGCACAGTTACGTAGATGACCTTTGCGGCATTAATATAGTCGCCCTCATTAAAACCTAAAGTTTAGAAAAGTTATCCGTAATTTCAGGCCGTATTATTCTGTTTTAATGTTCCATCAATTTATCAAGGTTGAACTTTGGTTCTTGGTTTCAGCCAAATCTAATACCAGGTCATCTCTCATGTTGACCATCACGGCGTTTCCCAACTTCAAGAGATAAATCAAGTTTGCTTCAAGACCAATAGAAAGGCACGCTTCAACTCGGAGACTGCCGATCCACCCAAACCTGGCATGGAATTCTTGGGCGTTGATGGATCCGCTACAGTATTTTGTCGAGCTATCGGTGCTGATAAAACCGCTGCGTTGCTGCAACAGCACAGGCTCACTGAGAATATAATAGCTGAGGTATTGCTTAATTGCTTTCCGTTCGCTCACTCATGGTGAATCTGTGGTATTGGCGGAAAGACACGCGTCAATATGTCGTATGCTGGGAATGTAAAAACAAGAGGCACACGGATACGCGTCATCTGCCCCCATTCACGTTCGCACGCAGTAATAGAGTCCCGTGATGAGTAATTGCTACAGTTGGATGCCGTCACATCTCCTTGCTCACAGTGTGATATTCTGGCGCCTACAAATAACGGCACCCCAGCACTATTTTAGGCACCCTACAGTACAGTTGTACGAGGTGAACCTTGATGCTAGGAAAAAGATCGGCATTCAAATCTTCATAAGGCTCCATTTAGGCTTGTAATACGTGGCTCATTTCAAGCTTGTAAAGCGCCCCACGCAATTACAGTTATACCAAGACGTCGTAATTCCTGTCGACCCACACGCCACGTTAAAAGTTTACCACGGATTACCTCGGTATTAAAATCCTCGATGTTGCGAGTTGTGTGGGTGGTAGTGCACTACATATTACCGCTTTGTGGTTGCGGTGCATAAAGTGTGCAAGGACCCCGCAATACCAGCTGAGATAATAGGCTTAGGTCTAATCTGTTCTCCATAACCTTGTTTTAGCAGCATCCTTAGATAAGAACTCACCTGGGTTTCGACGTATTAATTGCATGAGACCGTCACATATTGTGGATCTCCGTGTTCTTCTCTCGAGGTGTTGAAGTTCCGAGCTGGTTCGTCGACACGGCCGCATCGTAAACCACGAAAGGTTATAAATCTTCATAGCCTTCCATTCCGATACAAAGCAAGGCTTCCACACTCCGCCGACCACACTCAGTCTGGACAGAGTATCATCTATCGCAGGCAGCTCCGGGCCGCACTTGTGTCCTCTCGTGCATCGTCGTGGTCCGAAAACGTGATGATGGGAAGCACTTGATTTATCTCGGAACCCAACTGCGCCCCTCTCTGTCTTCTGTCTCGGGCCGCAGCCACAACGCCGCACGTCCGCCACCGGGCCGCAACTCGGCCACACTCAAGCTGCTCATTCTTCAATTTCCCGTCCAGTGCTCAAGCAACTCAAGGCATCAGAAAGACAGACAGGATGGCTGGCGGTCCCGGCATCCAAGCGCACGAGCACCACAATGACGACCTCCCGACGGAAGGCACGCGCACGTACGCCA
>JAADXR010000489.1:0-23054 GCA_023337935.1 Elongisporangium anandrum
GTCGCCGCCAGAGCGTCTTCCACGTCGGTGTCCGGTGCTGCCACATCCGACACTGGAGCCACTTCAACCGGTGCAGGTGGATCACAAGCATCAGCCGCATCCTCAAACACCAGCGCAGATTCGACATCCGACACCAGATGGGCCACACTGGTGACCGCCGGCGTATCTTCCTTCACTGGCACAGATTCAACTTCAGACACCAACTCGGACAACACGCTCACCACCTCCGGCTCCGGACTCGCAACAACAGCAGCAACAACAGCAGCAGCAGGAGAGGATTCCACTACCGCATCAACAGCACACGAAATTTCATCGGAAACTTCAGCATTACTCTCCACAGCGAATGTCGTTGGGTTGTTTGATGTTGGACCAATATCAAATGCATCTGGAAGTAAAGTTGGCTCGCAAGAGTCGAGAATGTCTTGAAAGTCTGGAACTGCTTCGTCTCCTTGTGTTTCATATGAAAATAGGTTTTCAAGATCGATTTCCTCACCAGGAAGAGCAGGGGAAAGACCCTCCATGTTTGCAACAGCACTAGTAGCAAGCTCTAAGTCTGCATTGCAGTTTCCAGTTGGTGCAATAGCTGCCAAAATATCTTCATTATACACTCTGGAATCCACTTGAAGTGAATCAGGTTCACAAGCGACGGATGTATCTTCAAAGATCGGTGTCGATTCATCTTCAGTCACAGAACAAGACTCTAATAATGCATTGTGATCGATACCGGTTGGCTCTAACAATGGTGCGTATGCTGAAGTTGTGTCTTCGTCACGTGGATTTGGCTCTGGCAATCCCACTTGAATGCATGCATAGTCCTCAATTGTGTCTGAAATAGTTCTTGAAAGAGTGTCGCTTATCAAACTTGATATGATTGCGTCATAAATCAAGCGATTTGTGTTTGCTTTTGCTAAAGGTGGAGGTAGGCAATTTGTTGATAGATTCCGATTATCTGCTGGTTCGTGGCTTTGCGATTCGCACAAATCAGGAATATCATCTTCAGTCGGCATATTTGTGCTTACAATCGCACTAGCGCTAATCTCAGGAGAGATAGATTCGTCTAAAATAACTGTCGCTTCACGTGTGCATGGCTCGCCAGTAGAACTCGCTTCGCCATCTGTATTCGCAGCAACTTCAGAGGTAACATCGTTGTCATCACTGAGATCTTCCAATGTTTCCGGCTCACAGCGCTGTTGAAACTCGGCCAATTTGCGCGGATAGTCTAGCCGTCTCGCATGCATTCCACGAAGTACGCGATTGATTACTGCAGCTGCAGCTGTCTTTCTGTGAAATGCGTGCGATGCCATGTATCGTCTTCCTTGAGATTGAATTGCCACTACTGATTTCACTTGTTTCTCGTACGATGACCGTGCCAGAAAACCGCGTATATGGGACTGAATCAGAACTGTACTGACGCGTTTGATCGCGAATGCAGAGAGTTCGTGTTTTCCCTTCCATATTCGTTGGATATTTATTGAAGATTCCTTTTCAGCTGTTGCGTGCCACCTGGCAAGTGCTCCACGCCAGAGTGCTTGAATATTGGTGACTTGATTCTTGGTTCGCTCGTATTTTGCCTTTTCCAAGTGCATGCGCGCCATACTTTGAATTTGAGCTACTGCCCATGCATTTTGTAACTGTTTCCGGTACTTGGTTAGCGCTTTCCTCCATAGCGACTGTAATACAAAATCATCTGCATGAGCGTTCGTGGATGTTGCAATGTACAAAAGTTGAGCAATCGTACCTGTATTCGCACTGCAGCCTTGCGACGGACGACAAACATCCGTGCTTCTGCACGAACATGAGTTCTGTGTGGATTGTATGCAGATCCAAGTGCATGCGTGTAAACCTCGTCGGGCATGACAATCAAATGTGAAGATCGCGTGGCGCCGGGTGACAGCATGTCCCCTGATAATCCTGTAGGAACCTGTGGAGATGTTATCGGTCGCTTCATTGCTCTCTTTCGAAGAGAGTCACTAGCAGCCAGTGTCTCAGGTAATCGTAGTCGTGACGGAGGTCGCAGTGGGCTGCCGTTCGCTGACGGAGGTCGTTGAGGCGATAAATCGGCAGTGCGACTCTGCAAATTCATCACCCTTGGGCTTCGTTGGTTGCCTTGAATCACAGATGAGACCCTTGGAGATGCTGGCGATATTGGTCTAGAGGGAGTTGATGGTGTGGCTGAAGTCGGCGTACTTGGTCGTGCTGTACGGCTAGGTTTAGCCGGAGTTGTCGGCGGCTCTCGATGTAAAAAGCTATGGCGCAAGATTTTGTAGGTTTCCAGTATCCTGACGACGATCGGGTGAGTTTGAGCAAGACTCTGCACACCAACTTCCATGGCGCTCGCCAATGCTTCTCTTGTTTGGTCGGGCATATGTAGATTGGCCCACTCAATGGCCATATTATGTAAAGCAGCAGCCTTCAAAACTGAAAAACTTTCAGGCGCTACTTGAACCCGAGAGTTTGCCCCGCCAGCATCTTGGTTGGGCTGCTGAGCGTGGGCGATATTTAAACACTCAGTGTACGTCAAACCAGCGTTGCTTGGGTCGTCTAAAATACCATGCAAGCAAGCTTTCACGAAATAGCAAATAGGTAGCCGGTCGCGAAGCGGCATTTTCGAATTGATGTGGACTGCCTTTTCAGCTGCTTGCAGAGCAGCTTGAAATTTTTTCTTCTTCTTGTAGTGATTAGCAAGATTCTGATAGACAGCCGCCCGCTGCACATGCTTCTTGCAGTATTGCAATCCCTGGCGACTTGTGAGCTCTTCCGCTTTTTTTAATAGCTATGACGTCGAAGTTAGCGATTGCAGAGATAATCAAGCAACACTAATTCAAATAAACGTACCAAAAACGGTGTGTTGTCTGCCAAGCCGTCAACTTTCTGAGCGCCTTGCAAGCAGAGTGCGACGAGTTGCACGCATCGGATCTCGTAGTCAATGCGCAGCCATTTGAGCTCTTCTGTTGTCACATCATGCGCTTCAGACCGTTTGTGGATACACCGATTCTACATAAGCACGCATTGTCGCATGTTGTCAACTGAAACAGTCGTGAAAGTGTCATATTCGGAACATACGAGCATTTTGTTGGATTGTTCGAGCGTGTGAACGGCATCTATGAATCGGTCGTTCTTTTCCAATTGCACAGAGAGCCCATCGGTTCGTCTGATCTTTGCTATTACATCCTGACCGAATCGCGATGCCTATACACAAGGAACGTCATGGTTGAGCATCAAATTGCAATGGAAGAATGCTCTTCGGTCGTTCTTACAGTGATGTAAGCGTAATGCATTCCTTCCAGCGGCGGTGGACGGACGATGAATTGGTCCCCTGATA
The DNA here is from genome assembly GCA_023337935.1 of Elongisporangium anandrum. NCBI lineage: Eukaryota > Oomycota > Peronosporomycetes > Pythiales > Pythiaceae > Elongisporangium > Elongisporangium anandrum. The sequence goes on from JAADXR010000489.1 coordinate 3,323, forward strand.
TCATAATGCAGTGCAGCGAGTTAATTTCTGTGAGAACTTTGTTTCAAGCACCTGCCAACGGTAACCTTCATCCGGTGCCAGCCAGATGCACCGCAGCTTCTTCTTGTCGCGCAGGTCCATGGTTCTACGTTTATACGAAGAACACTCTCAATTCATTGATCCCTTGTGATAAATCGGTAGAGCAGTGCAGCCACATTACCGTTTGGATTCTCCGTGCACAAACGTGAAGAGTGGCTGGACGACATTGCTGCCGGCAGCCGTATCGTCATCATTGCGTGGCGTGCGGCTACGTTCGTCCAGCACCACATCCGGCAGACGCGCGTCGTGAACATCGGGCGTGCCACGGAGTAAGCTCTTCTCTCTTAAACGGCGTCGCATGACTCGGTCCTGGGGATGAGATCGCTAGAAAAGCCAGGCGTAAGGCGAAGAGCTACACTCGTGCAGCATGGCGCGCGCACTTACTCTCAGTCAGCTGCTGCAGTAGAGCAGGCGTGTGTATGTGCCTCTTGCCGCAATGCGGCGCGGGAACCGGTTTCATGGCCCCCGCAAGAGCCACGGGCCGCCAGGCGCATGTGGCGAAACGCCCTTGGCTCATGGACATGCTGAAGTGCGTTGGAACGGGCCAATGAGCGTAGACTCATGGCTCTCTTTTCACCAATCACAGACTGCCAGGGCATACGTATCCTATAAATCGCACTTTACCGCATGTTTCCGGTACGCCAGGAGCTCCATACTGGCCTGAAGACATTCTACCATCATCAGCAAGAGGGGAGGAAGTCGACCATGGCCGAGCCGGATGAGTTGTTCACGCTGAAGAACCAGCTCTGGATCGGTAACTACCAGAACGCCATCAGCGAAGGCGGCATGCTTAACCACCTGCGCGAGGCGCTGCGCAACGAGCGCGACGTGTACGTGTACCGAGCGTACCTGGGGCTCGGCAACTACGAGCTCGTGCTGCAGAGCATCCCGGACGGCGGCAACACGCCCATCGCGCTGAGCGCTGTCAAGCTGCTGGCGACCTATCTCTCCGGACGCGGAGACAAGGAAATGATCGAGCTCACGGTCAAGGAGTGGCTCGCGGACCCGGCGTCGGCCGAGAACCCGCATCTGCTGCTGATCGCTGGCATGATTTTCGCGCGCGAGGGCAAGCTCTCGGACGCGCTGTCGGCGTTCACCAAGGGCGGATCGCTGGAGCATCTGCTGTACATCGTGCACTTGTACTTGCAGATGGACCGCATCGATCTCGCCCAGAAGCAGGTGCAGGAAATGCGCAAGATCGAGGAAGACTCGACGGTCACGCAGCTGGCCCAGGCCTGGGTCATGACGCTACGGGGCGGAGACCGCGCTGATGAAGCCACGCTCCACTTCCAGGAGCTCGCCGACCGATTCGGTGGCACGCCGCTGCTGTTGAACGGTGCTGCGGTCGCCTACATGGCGCTGAAGAACTTCGTCGAGGCCGAACGCCTGCTGCTGGAGGCGCTCCAGAAGGACACGGCCAACGAGGAGACGCTGACAAATCTGATCGCTGCGAGCATCCACCTGGACAAGCCCTACCACCAGTACATTGCGCAGCTGCAGCAGGTCGCCCCCGCGAACGCGTGGCTGGCGAACTACGCGCGTCTGGACCAAGAGTTTGCGCTCACGGCGGCCAATTTCTCCTAAGTATGTCTTGCAGGATCAATAGAGGAGGACCGCGTCTCGCTTTGTATGTCTCTGGCCATTTGAGCTGCGCAAATGCTGATGCTTCGAAGTCGTAAAGAGCATAAAGAAACAAGAGCTAGCAGCCCAATTGGCCACGAATCTGATCATTCGCTTTCTCGTTTATCTGTTTAATGAAGCGCAACAAAAAGGGGATGCCGAGGTCTTCCCTGGCCTGTGTATCTTTGCTTTTCCTCTTGACTCGTGTGAGCAATGCGCCATCGTCAGAGCGCTCCGTTGGCCACTTTAGCGCGTCAGCTCCTTGTTCATAAACTTTCGCTTGGCGAAGAACATCCACCACTTGCTGCGCGTGCCGTTGGCGTACACTTCGTCAGGAAGTCGGAACGCGATGGCTTCACGCAGCTGCTTCAAGTAGCTTCGAATCGTTTCTGCGCAGCAATCATCGATGAGCGCAAGTCATGTATCAAGATCCAAGCGCGATCTAGAATACCTGTCTCATTCATTCCCGATGGCGCGCGCACGAGACCACCGAGAGGAAAGCCGGAGTCGCCGGGGATCGCAAACGCCGTATCCACAGCCGTCTGTTGCAGCACGCGGATCGCTACAAGCAACGAGAACAGTGCGCATTAGTCAGTCCGTTGTTTGATTGTGCACGCATTCTCGCTCATTGCGCAGCCTCCCCCTCGCTTCCCACGACTTACCGTCCGCCTTGGTGGAGCATTTGTCGAGTTTCTTGAGGCAGAGATGCACAAACAGCGTGCCGTAGATGAGCACGCGGTCGGCGTTGCCCTTGACCTCGTAGTTCGTGAACAGCACGTTGGCGCGGAAGAGCTGGATGATCTCGTCCACGATGTCGTCCTGGCCCTCGGGTGCCGGCGGCGCGGGGCCTCGCGAGCGGGTCTTGATGGGCAGGATGGCGCAGCCGCACACCTCCTGCACCTTCAGGTCGTTGAACGCCGAGTGATACGCCGGCATGCTGATTACTCCTCCTTCTCTGCTTGAACTCGCCCTGAAAATGGAGCTCTGGGCTTGGAAGTAAAATAAAAAGAGGCAGACAACGAGATAAAATACATGCTCATGCTCATGCGCAACATTCACGCAACATGAATTCAGAAGAAGTACTGTAAACCCTCTCTAAAAGGCCCTCTTCATGTTGAGGAGTACTGTACTCTAGCGCCTCAATGCGGACTCGCGAGATTCGCTCGACTCGAGTGACTCCCCCTCCACGAAGAAGAAGATACTATGCTGTAATAACAGTTGCAGGTGTCATCAAAACACCTAGCCAGTCAAGGAAGAAGAGATTGACTACGCACTCAGCCACCTTGCTGAAGTGTACTCCATGCTAGAGCGCAGATGGCGGTCTATGGTTCATCCCATCATCACGGCTGCGATCTTGTCCTTTCCGAAAGGAGAAGCTCGAGTCCGCCTTGGTCAGCTCTTGCAGGGAAACCGCGTTCACGGCCAAGTGTACTTCGAGAGCATTCTCTCGCGAGGTGACAAGCGAGTCTACGTGACCTACGTGAAGGACAGCGTTCGACGCTCAGCATTCCATGGGCTGTGAGATAGAACATTCGGTCAGTCTCTGGCATTGTGACGGACTCAAAGTCCTGGTGTTTCTGGACGACAAGGTGGAACATGATGAGGTCACGCTGTAGACTGTCCACTACATCCCCACTCGCGAATCGATCAAGCTCGTAGCTGATCGCATCTATACCATGCTTAGTGAGGACTAGCGGTTTTTTAACAGAGCCATCATGATTGATTGATTGATTGTTATCATCTCCTGCCTTCTCTTGATGGCATTGGATCTGGATATGAACTTGGAAGGCTCATTCCTGATTCAGCACTGTAAATCACAATGGCACACGAAGAACCTCATTCCAAGCGTCTCCAGCGGTGGGAAAGACTGAATAGTGCTCGAGAGCCGCAACGAGAAGGTGAACAGCGACGATGCCCAAGAAGAAGAAGAAGAAGACGAGGTCAGCAGCGTCATCCAGTGGAATGATGTCAGCAACATCTTTGAATTCGAGGGCTACGATCAGGAGTGCAGACCGCTGGACGAGGAGGCCATCGACATCATGCACGATCGATTGTCTTGACTCGCCCACATGTACTTCATGGTATCCTGCCGATGGCGGCAAATGCTTGAGCCCGTCGTTGCGGCCGCGCTCTTAGCTTTTCCCGACGACTTCGTGCGAGCCCACGTTGCGCAGACCCTACGAGGCAAGCGCGTCAACGGCCAGATCTACTTCGATCATATCCTGTAGCGCGGGAGCAAGCGCGTGTACCTGACGTTCGTGCGGGACAACTTCCGCGATCCCATCGCTGAGCACCTCATGGGCTCAGAGATCGTTGCCGATGTGAACAACGTGCGAGCGGTCTCGGGCATTGTGACTGACGGGAACCTGGACGGCAGAGTGGAGTACGATGAGGTCACGATGCAGACTGTCCGCTACTTACCCACTCGTGAATCGGCCAAGCTCGTCGCGGAGCGCATCTACGCCATGCTCAGCGAAGACTAACTAGCACGTCTTGGAAATAGAGATGGCGACTGGTTGACAGTATTAGCTTCCGTTATCGGTAGTAATGACGTTTGAACATGAACTTTGTTTTGCATTGCATGCTTTGTCTTGTAAACACACACGACCACTGTCTCTTCGTGGTCCTGTCCTCATCTTCCTCTTCCTGATACTAAACACTCGATACGTCACTTGGCCATTCGCCCGCTCAGGCGCCCATGGGCTTCATCACAGCGTCCGTCAGCTCTCGCGCAGCGTACTGGATCATCATGGTGGTCGCCTTGGCGATCTTGGGTCCGTTGCCCAGAGCCTTGCCGTTCGAGACCGTGGCGCTCGTGGTCTTGGGGATCTCAGTCATGCCCAGTCCGGAGTTGGACACGGCATCAGGGATCTTGCCGGGGAACGTCTTGGCCTCTTCAGCAAAGTTCGCGACCTCCTGACTCAGCTCCGGCACAGACGTCACAGCGGTCTGCACGTTCTCGAGCAGATCCACCATAGCGTCCCGCAGCTGTCCGGCAGGCTTGGCCAGCTTGAGATGCTTCAAGTCGACCTCGTCGTCACCGTTCATGAGCTTGATCGCTCCATTCTCGTCCTGCTCCACGCGCAGAGCGCTGATGTCCTGCGACTTAGCGATCTCGCCCACCAGAAGCTTGGCCGCCTCCGAGAGACCCGAGATGTGGGCCAACAGCATCAGCTGCTTGCGCAGTGTGAACACCGCGACGTTCACATCCCGCACAAAACTGTCCTGGTCGCCCTTCTTGGTCACGAACAGGCGGCCGCGACGCGAATCAAACTGGCTGGGGCCGACCACCATGGGCTTGTCCATGGCCTCGTTCAGGTTCTGGACGGCGTGGTTCAAGCGCTCGTAGGCCTCGCGCAACGTGGCGTCCTGGTTCAGACGCTCTTCGACCTCGGACGGCGTGTAGACCATCTCCTCGTCCTTGTCGTCAAAGCGCCAGACAATGAGGCTGACGCGGCCCATGCTGGCGTCAACGCAGAGACGCACTTGTGCTTCGCCCTGGATCGCCGCCGCGGCCGCCTTGAGGTTCTCCTCGCTCTGCGCGATGCTGTTGTGGATCTCGACCATCTCATTCAACGGCGCCGCGGCGCGCTCAAAGAAGTCGTCGAAGTCTTGGATCTTGGTCTCCTTCATCTCGAGCGCGTCGAGCTCCTTGTCGGCCGGGTCGCGCGGCATGTTGACGTCCTTGCTCATGCTGGAACTGGAGCAGACCTGGCCCATTGTAGCTTGGAGAGAGGAGGAGGAGGAGGTTGGGCTTCTTGGGGAAGAAGAAGATTGAGGAATGAGCTGGCTGGGAGCTGGCTCAGGCGACTGGAGAGCGGAAGAGAGAGGCGTTTGGCTCTACTTTCCACATTTCCAGCGCGCTCTGTCTCTTTTCTGGTAACGAGTCATTACGTTCTGGGCACCAGCCGCAACCAGACAGAGCCTGTCGCCACCGGAAGTGCCTCTCTGCCGTACGATTATCCAGAACACGAGCCGTTGGATTGAGACGCTTCCATGGACGACGCTTGGCTCTGAACCACTTCATTCACTTGATCAGAATGGAAATCATCTTGCTCTTTGTATAGAAGATTGCAATGAAACAAGACAAGACAACAACAAGGCGAACCCAAAGTGTACCCAGGCTCGGCTCTGGTCGGATAAGTCTGCTGCAATTTAAATTGAGGCTGAACACAAGTGTGGGGTTGTGAGGCAGATGGCCCACACATACCAGAGGCACGAACCTCCGTTGGTAATCGAATGATTTCAGCACGAGGCGGTGCTCATGTCTGTGTGGTCAGCAGAGAGACTTTGAGTGATGGTCTTCCAGCACCAGCAATGAGGGAGTGATGCTGGGTTGATTGCGAGCCTCTCCTTTCCCTCTGCTCCATTGTCTGTCTTACGTACTGCTGTCGTTCCAATGCAGACTGGCCACGTAAGGCAAGCCTTTCTTTCTGTCGACTGAGGCCATTAGCTCTGCCTTTGACAGAGGAGTCAGTTCCATGCACGCGCCCCTCCAAAGATCGCGTCTCATTCGCGTCCTACCGAAATACCGGTATATATACCAGTTTCCATACCGACAGCACAGTAACTTAATGCCTCTATTTAGGTACAAAACGAACTTAGCTCCCGTTGTTTGAAAAAACGAACTTTGTACTGAAATGACAATCGTACCTATTTGAGCATACAATGTATTGGGCGTCCCATTTCGTTCAGCCCCCCAGACAAAGGAAGGCGGTAGGCAGACAGGATGGTTTCGTCTCCGGAGGCCGGTGGCAGCAGCAGTAGCGAGGAGGAGATGGATCTGAACCAGCCGACCAATGGGGAGACGCCTGCCGAGGGAGCGGCCTCCAACGCCAAGCTCTTCAGCGACGACGAGGACGATGAGGAAGACGACGCGCCAAAGAGCGCCGACTCGCCCAAGGCCGACGACGATCGCAAGGAGAAGGAGATGGAGGACCTCTTCGGCTCGGACTACGACTCGGAGGAGGAAGAGTTCAAGGCCTCGTACGTACTGTGATCCGCTCTCTATGCAGACTGTCTGCTCATGGTTTAATGCGTTGTTCAGTGGCATCAAGGAGTCGCCTGTGCGCGAAGAGAACCGCGTGGCCAACGAGATGTTCGCGGACGACTCGAACGACCCCGCCGGTGGCCACAACGACATCTGGATCCCCAAGACCCCCAAGGCGCGCAAGGGCACGACCTACTACGTGACCAAGATGCCCAACATCCTGCGCCTCTTGCCTGAAGCCTACACCAAGCAGGCCATTGAGGAAGACATGCGCCATCCGTCGGACGAAATGCTCTACCGAAACTACGTGCGCTGGCGGTGCGTTGTTCATTGCGTGGAGCTAGTTGAGCTGTGATGCTGATGCTGCTGTCGTATCACAGGTACCAGCGCAATGAGAATGGCCGTATCAAGATGGACCCCAAGACCAGCCGCCCGTTGCGTGAATCCAACACGAAGCTCGTGCAGTGGGAAGATGGCACGCTCACCATGTTTGTGGGCAAGGAAGCGCTCAATCTGTCGCGCCAGAAGCTCGCCAACTCGTTCCTGTTTGTGAACGAAGTACGTGGCTCTTTTCAGCTTGGCATGGTGAATTGTTTATGACTGATCGGAATTGCGTTGCGTCTGTCTGTTTCTGATAGATGTCAAGCGACAACCCGACGTTCGACGATGATCAGGACGCCACGGGCCAGGAAACGGTGCTGGAATGCCACGGCCGTTTGAACGAAAAGCTCACGATCCGTCCCATGACGACGGCCAGCAAGTCTCACAAGAGTCTCACCATGTCCATGCGCGCCAAGCATAACAAGGGCGTGCAGAAGATCAAGCAGTATATCTCGGAGCTGGATGGTTACCGTGAGCAGGAGCAGCGCGTTAAGATCACGGACGATCGCCTCCGACTACAGAACCGCAAGAAAGCGCGCCAAACATACGAATTCGACCGCGAGCGATCTTCCCGCATGGATGCGTCTTTCTTGGAAGAAGGCTACGATGGCATTGAATACGATGACGATGAGAACGTGGGCGCCATCAAGGAACAGTACGGCTCCCGCGACCGCAAGCAGGCTGCTTCGCGTAAGTCAATGGCTGCACGACGCCCGCCTCCTGCTCAGTCTTCATTCCGTGGCGGTGGCTTCGACGAATACCGCAAGGAGGCAAGCAACCGCAATCAACGACGCGAGTCAGATAGTGAGCAGGACCAAGGCGACGACGACCAGGACGAAGAAGAAGAAGAGGAAGAGATCGTCCGAAGTACCAAGAAGCGACGCATGGTGGACGAAGATTCTGACTGAGCAGATGAAAAGACGTGTTGCTTCCCGATTGCTCATTCTCGAAAGATTGCGGGTGTTAAGAGTATATTTTTCTTAATGCTTTGCTTCTTCGGAGTCAGACATGGCGTTTTACTCCTTTATTGTAGCTCTATGTCCTACTTCTGTGTGACGAACAGACAGCTATCCATCGTCCCACGAAATGCGTCAACAACAGCTTCCTGCATTGCGTCTGTCCATTGTTCATTCTGGTCCTTCCACTTGGCGCGCGTACGAAGCCCCTTCAAGTACCGCAGCATGCTCAAATCACCCTGTGGCATGACCACAAGGAGTGTACCTTCAGGAAGCACTTGATCGTATACCTCCTGCAGAAACTTGTTCACGGATTCGCAATGAGCTAGTTGGGTCTCCATCCACTTGGAATGGTCGAACAAGAACGCGTTGGCGCCGTGGTAATCACTTCCATTCGCGTCCAGCTCCACCCAACAGACATCATCTTGCTTTGCATCAATCGCGTCGCGCAAGCTTTCTTTCAAGGCTGACCATGACGTGCACGAGTCCACCTTTGCTATCCCGTTCGCCTTCGCACTATCTGACGAACCTGCCGCTACCGACACTTGCGCATGAACAAATGGGCTCTGCATGTCGGTACGCGAATCTCCACTTGAGTAATGCTGCCATGGCTTCCTACCATAGCTAACAGCTTCTCCCATACTGTCATCACAGCCGTATTGCAACTTGAGCATCGTCATACGCTTCGTCTCATCCTGCTGTGTCATTTTATCAGCGAGCGAATCGAACGCCGCAGTTGTGAGTATTGGCTCAGGGATACCAAATGACGCTCCCTTGCGGACCTTCAACAGAAGCAATTCCATAGCAGCGTTGGCATCTTCAGCCGAATCATGTCCTTCCTGGAGCTTCGTTTGAATATCCTTGCCCAAAAATGTCTTGGTCAAGTACTTCAATGACGTCTTGAACGGAAAGCCACGTTCGTGTGGGTACAGGACGCACGTATCCGCAATGCGCAAGTGCACCAATCGAAGAGATCGCAGATCACTGGTCAGTGAGTGGCCCACCAGAATCGTATCGTCGAACAGGAATTTCTCCATCAACTCCCTCTGCACGTCGGCCAGAATGTGTCTCGTAGTCAGGAGCGTTTCAGCCGTGATACCACTGAACTCTGTGTGGTAGTTGATGATCGTATTCTGCGGCTGCACAAGTTGATCGTAAACAACTTGGCCGTTGATGTCCACGACCGTCACACGCGTGAGCTCCATGCCGAGAACAGTTTCGCACATTTCGCAATCCAGAGCATACACACGCACTGGCGGAAGCGATTGTTCTGGGCGAGGCCGAGTCTGCACGAAGCGATCTCGTGTGGCCCCGTCGGTTGCGATTTGCAGCATCTTTTGTTCATCGTTCACACTGACAGGAAATCCATGTTGACGCAGTTCTTCCTCGGACAGTACAAAGTACGCGATCTGATCTTGAGTCACTTCATTCGGTTGTGCCATTTCTTCAACTGTCATGGGAGATGTACCAGGCACTGCCTCGGTCTCATTTTTCTGTTTTTTGCGTGCTGCTGGTGCCAAGATGGTTCCGTCAGCCGCACGAGGCACATTTACAGCCGTGGCCTTGATAAGCGAAATCCGGGTCGATCGCTTCGGTTCGTTGCGGCGACGCAAGTGCTCAGGCGTTTCGCGAGCGTAAATCTTGTCGGTCTCTGGGTTGGAGCTGAAATAATGCATACTGCCGTCTTCGTTCACCAAAACTTCGAGCGTGTACGAGTCGTCGGAATCCTCTTCGTCGGCATCAACCTTGTCATCTAAGGCCGTGCCCTTGTTCAGACGCCACTTCAGATGCAACAAGTCGCCGTCGAGCTCCCAATTGCCACCTTGGGGCATACTCTTCCGGGCAAATTTGCCTGTAGGGAACAGAATGAGCTCATCGTTGTATCCAAACGCGTGGCATAGGAGGAACGTAAGCTCATGTCCATAGAACAGCTCATCGACTGGGAGTTGCCTAGCATCAGAAGCAAAACAGTGCACGTTAGTAAACTTTATGACACAAGAATCCACGAAGAAATAGACGTACTTAGTATCAACTGGAGGTCTGGGGAACCTGTAAAGGAACTCTGCCAAAGGGGTTTCCACGCGTCTCGCCTGTGAGCTTGAAGAGAGAACACAGGGAACACTTGAGCAAGCGTCGAAGAAACTCAACAGTGCACGCTGTTTCTGCAGCATGGACGGATGCAAGTTACCCAGCAGCACGAGACACACTTTCTTGGGAGCGGGCTTGTTGGGGAAGAACGACTCCATAAAGTACTGCGTCTCTGACGGCAATGCAGTTGCTGAATCCGGCGCCACCACGTTCAGCAGCAAGCGCTGCACGTCGGGCATGTCCATGCGCTTGCGCGAGCGAACGTTCTCCATCCAAGTCGCGAAATTCAGCAGCACTTGACTGCGCACCTGCTGTCGCGGGTACTTGAGAATCAGCTGCTCGTTGTACGCGTATCGCTGGTCGTCGTAGTCGTTCGCCTGTTGCCGTGCGCGTGGGTAGCTGTTCGCAGGGGCTCGATACGCCTGTTGTTGCTGCGGCGGATATTGACGTGGCGGCTGCTGCTGCTGGAAGCCATTGCTGTCTAGAGCCGAGTGTAGACGCTTGCGCGAATACTTGTCAGCACTATAGTCAGCTGGCGGTGGTGCCGGAGCTCTAGGGCGTTCGCTCACAGGCGCCGAGAGCAGTCCGGACGCCGGAGAAGTGGCAGATGCAGCGGGTTTAGTGGCCTCGCTTCCAGAGACCGATGTGGCCACCTGGCTGTCTACAGCAACAACAGCAGCAACAGCAGCAACAGGAGCGGGGGTATCGCTGGTCTGCTGCGTCGTCACGGGCGCTGGCTGCTCGTCGTCCAGGATCTCTCCGTCCTCAAAGTCTTCATCTCTCTCGTATCCCATGGTGGTCTGTCAATGGCTGAAGGTGTGTGCGAATTGGAAGTGCCATCTGATTGGATTAAAATATGTTCTATTTCAGCAAATGAACATCCACCAACATGCAATATTGTCTTGTGATTGGATGAATGTTTTCCTTCGAGTGCGCGCATTGCGGAAGAGCATGAGTGATCCGCAGATGGTAAGCATGTGGAAGGTCGTGGCTCCATCAGCTGTCGCTGGGGACGCGGAAGAGGAAGCGAACCTACGCTCTCTGCCTCTAAACTTTTCACGGCGGAGTCACCTGCGACGCGACGTCCCCCGTCCCACAGTTCGCCAAACAACGGCGCTATGGCTGAGGAGACCAGGTCGTCGGAGGCAATGCAGGAGGCATCAATTCGCACGCAACGCCCTCTCTACTGTCTGTTTTCCCAAGGGAGTGGAGCGAATGCTGCGCTTTCGCGGTTGATGTCAGTAGATTACGTCCCGGAGGACCGAAAGGTCATCGAGTCAGGCGCCGGGTTCAATGAGCGGGTCGTTGCGCTGCTCACACAGGCAACAGTGCAGGGTATTCCCTACGAGCATATTGCTGTTGCGCATCCTTCAGCTTTTCAGGTGATGCATGCGATAAATGGAATTGTTTCATATGAGCACTTTGCTAAAATCAATTTTGCTGCCCGTAGCGATGTCAGCGCGGCGAAGGATTGCGGCACTTGTTCCCACGCGAGACCCAGTTGTGGGCGATCCCTGCGTGCCTTTCAGGCTGCTGGAGCTTGGTTCTGGTGCTACATGTCGACATGGAAGGAGAGGATGGCGTCGTCATCTATGTGGCAGACTCAACGCCGGTGAATTGGAATCTTCACCGATCAACTGCAGCCTCAGTAGTTGAAGAAGCGCTTGTGCGGGACAGTGTGCGTGTATATGAACGGCACGTGCTGGAGATTCCGCAGAATTCGATTGTGGCTGAGAGTGGAGTAATTCTGTGCAATGCTCTTCTTGAGCTTGTGAGTTTGGTGAGCTACTCCCACCATGACCAGCTGCACGTGGAGATTCCAGCGTGTTTTAAGAGAGGGATGATCATCAAGCTCAAGCGGGGTGATTTGTGCCAGCTCTTCACGTTGGCGCCTTTGTCAGTGTGGCATGCAACCTGCGAAGAAGACACTCTCGGTAGTGACTGCAGACGTCAGATCAAGTGCTTATTGAACAACTCAAAGCAGGAGCCTGTTGGTGAGAATGATTCAAGCACAAACGTTTTGCCTTCTCATGGGAAAAGATTAAATAGTGTGGACACAGAAGTGCTTTCTTCGAAACGATGTCGGCTTGGCGATGAAGATTCTGCTATTTCATCTCCACAGTTCCGCTATGCACAACGGATCGAGTCAATTGAGAGAATCATTGTTCGAACTAAAGAGCTTGCTGTTCTCCAGGAGATGCACGAAACTCGCGCAGTGTGTAGTAATCTGCTGCTGGTTTCGACTCAAAGTCTCCTTGACGAGGTCAAACTAGCATTCGATCGGGTACTACAACTGACGAGCGAGAAAGAAAAACCGGAAAAAGTGCGATGGTGTGCGGAAATCCTGGCTAAAGCGCTCAATTGGCTGCCTAAACAAGATGAGCTAAAGCTTTCAGATATGGTGCGTCGTTTGTTTAGGAACGCTGACTTTGATTTCTACTTCATGCTTGTGTTGCTTGTAGACTGATCGATGTCAGCCCATACAGGAAGATGTAGCATCTCAGGGCGCACATGCGAAACGTATGGTGGCTTTAAACCAGCAATCTCATGACTGTCAAGATGTACAGACGTGCTGCGACAGAACCAAAAAAGCAGTCGTAGCATTATCTCTGGCTATCACTTCACGTTTGGAGCATGTGTCTTCCTTTCGACGAGCAATCAAGGAGGCGTATTCATATATTTACGCTACGGCAGATGCACAGCAAAATTTTATCAGCCTGTGTTCCGATTTGGTAGCACGTTGTCAAAAGGATATCGAAGAAAATGAGTTGCGTGCCGTAGACATCAAGCATTCGTCGACAATTCGACTCCGCAAGCTCATCGAAGATCGGCAACTAGAATTACTCGCGAATGGAGAAAGTGAAGACTCTGTTGTGCTACAAGCCAACCAAGAAGTTTTTGAATCGACTTCTCCTGATGTGATCGCACTTCGTCAAGAACGATTGGACGGTGAAACCAAGCTGAAGCATCTGCAGCAAAAAAATATCAATTTGAAGTCTGTCTTGACATTGTATACGGCTGTGGAAAGCCTTTCGAAGAATCTTCAAATGCGACGAGATCGCAGTCATGAGGTATGTTCATGCAGACTGTACATTTTTCAGAATTTGCATCTAGCATGGTGGTTAAAATCTCTATGTGTGCTTAGAGCTTAATGAGTACTGCTGCAATGACTTTGGCAAAGATTGAGCTTGACGCTACGACAGCTCTGCTCAGATATATCCCAGAATTGCGCCACGAACTGCTCATTTACTTCACGCGTCAGTCCACTCAGCAGAAACATGCTGAAACAGCGCTGCATGACCTGGAGCAGGAACTTGCAGAACACGATCAGTTTTTTTGTAACGGCGCCCCACTGAAGAGAAAGGATCTTGTTCAGCAGATCCGAGAATTATCAGAAATAGCAACTCAGTCAGCGCAGGCTGCTATGCAGGTGGCGGAGGACCAGGAATATCTATGGCGTGGCAAGCACGATATTTTGTCTGTGGAGGTGCAGCGCGCCCTGCTGGTCGAATTTGAGATTCTTGCCAACCGGGTGGATGCACCTGTAAAACAGGTTAGTGATTTGTTGGTTTGCTTTGCTGACATAACATACTGAACGAACAACATGTTCAGTGTTTTGTGAGCATCATGAACGCTTGGGTGCAAGCAAACACTGCGGAGAATGATGAGACACCAATGAGTGCTGGTCAGGAGAACCCTTTGTCGACCAAAAGAGAATCATGCGTCGTCATGTAGCAGCTATACACACGTGATTGTAGTAATTGTATAACAGTTCAGCAAATTCGTATTTGATAAATACGTTGATTTTGGCGTTGATGTGTCTAAATCGTTTGCACGTCAATTGGTCGTGACCGCGCATCCCCGCAAGCAAATGTGTGTTTTCTCAACCACCTCAGTGAGTGTTGTACAGATTAACATCCACGTCGCCGCTGCAGGACCACCGGAACGTCGACGCGGAACTGATCCTGGTGCTGCCATCTGGGGCACGAAATGGAAGGGTGCGAACACTTTGATCAGCGTCTCGGGACTCAGCTGCAGAGAGCTTGCAATAGTGGACGGAAAGACTACACGCAGACGTGGCGTTGGTTGTGCATCCACTTCAAATGCGCTCGAACCACTTGGTGCCGAAGCCGACAAGGAATGCACGTAGCAATTGTCGTACACGCTCATCGCATCCTGAACGTGCAGATGCCCGAGGCAAACGATGACAAAGGGCCGATCCTGAATGGACTCCATTCCTCCAACTCCGTGCGCGTCGCTGTGCTGACGCAGCAGGCTCTGGTCATGTGCCCGCAAAAGCGTGAAGTCGCGGTTGCTCTTGCGGATCGCTTTGCGCACCGATTCGCCGAGTTCACCTCGAATCTTGGTCACAGTTGGATGGGTCTTGTGCTGCTGTGCGCGACCTGTTAGCGGCTTTGTTGGAGAAGTGAATGCTGGCTCGAGCGGTTCGGCTTTTAGTTGGTGCTCAGTGTCCACGATGGCGTCGTCTTCTTCTCGCATGGAGCTGCCATTGAGCACAGAATTCTACCAAAGCAGCAGAACAAGGCAAGTGAGATCATTTGCGCACACTTTTCAACACGGTAGAAGACGTACCCGAGATAATGGCGATTCCTGTGAGCGACCTTGCAGTTTCTGTTGGGATATCATCGTCGCACGGTGCAATACGTCGGATAATCTACGCTGCTTGGATGGATTTGCATCATCCTGTGCATTGCGTTCTATCTCCAGCGACGACGAAAATGATCGGCGGCTAAAGAACAAGAATTCAAGTAAGTACATGAACACATCCAGCAATTGGAGCGAGACTCACCGTTTGTCCTGCTGCTTCTTCTGCAGTGCTGAGCGTGCCAACGCCTGGCGATTCTTGTTCACTTTGAGTGGTGCCTGTCGCTGCCATCGTGATGGCCGTGCGTCTGCCGCTTCAATTGCCACGCGATGCGTCGTTTCCTTCGCTCGGGACGTCAAGGGGAATCCGCCAGATGCCCGCAGTGGAGACGGACGGCTAGCCTTCGGCTTCTGTCTTGACGATGATGGCGGCGAGGCAAACTCTGAATGGAGAGAGCGAGTCGTTCGTGTTACTTCAATGATCTTTGGGGCCGCTGGTGCGACCGGTTCCGCTTGGTTCACGCTTGGCTGAGGTTGTGGCGGAGCAGCTCGAAGAAGCGACGCGAATGGGTTCTCAAGCGGCTCCGAGTCGCCAGTATCCACGTCATCTGCACGCAATGGAAGCAACGTTAGCCTGCAGCAGCACAAGACACACTGCTTTCTCTGGACGCACCCAATTGCAGCACTACGGACTGGCGGAAGAGCCCCGCCGAGCGAGCTGCAGGGTTCTTGGGTCTCTGCGCCCCGCCTCTCACTGGCGCAGGAGAGGCCAGCAGATGCCGGTGGCCGGTGGTGCCGGCGTCCAGATCGTAGTACACCACGTCGTCATCGTCCTGCATGGTGCTTGCCTGACTGGCCAGCCTCAATACAAGACCCCCTCAGGTATTGGCGCCAAAACAACTGTACCCTGCATTGAATAGTGGACCCTGCAACACCAACAACCTTTGGCCGTCCTTCAGGACTGATGTAGAATGGATTTTACAGCTCGTCACCCGCTCCACTTGCACTGCTGCTATCACTACGTAAGAGGCGCCGTGCTAGAACAGCGTACTCTTGACTTCGGCCTCACGATTCGGTGGTGATGCAGTCATAAGTTTGTCACTGTTCACAGCTTTGGGCAAGCCAAACTGCAATCGTGGCTCACCACGCCGCGTCATTTTCATCTGAACGTGAAACTGGAGCTCTTTCTCTCTGTTTGTCAGGATCGTCTGCGCAGTGGCGCTTCTCGGGCGTTCAAGCAGCTTCGGGTAATTCTTGGGAAGAGGGGATCGGTGCGGCAGCTGCCAATCGCCCGACAGCAGAGCCACCTCGTCACGCATCCGAGCAAGCGCACGCTGCTTGCGTTGAACTGAGATATTCCCAACCAGCGAAACCCCAGGAATGCGTTGATTCACCGAAGCAGCTGCACGTGCAGACCCGTAAACACGGGGATTGTAGTGCTGCAGGACCATCAATTGCTCCGGAGTACTCAGTTTTGTCTTCGCATCAGTCATCAATTCGCGTCTGTGCAAGACAAAGGCGTCGCCATTCACTGAACGCGAATTCACTGCTGGCTGCAATTGATGAGAGCTGCCAAACCGAGCAGCGCGAGAAATAAAGCGCCCAATGACCAACGCTGCATGATGCTCACGATTTGCCACGGTCTTCGAAGGAGGAGCGTGGTTTCCGCGTACGTTGAGAGGACCATCATGCAAGTGCAAATCGGCTACTGCTCCAGACTCGGCTTCGGTAGATGGTTGCCTGTAGACGCAGCTGCAGATCTTTGGATTCAATTTTGGAGGTTCCTTATCATCGACGCAAATAATGGTCCAAACGTTGCTCCAACGCACCTGGGTGGCCTCTGATGATGCACCTTTGGTTCTGAAGTTTGACGACGATGTTGCATGTTCTGAGCCAAGCCACACACGCGTATGCTTAGAAGCAGCAATGGAACCAGTAGTTCCGATCGTTGGGGATAGACTCGATTTGCTCATCACATTGGGCACCGACGACGCCAAACCGCCTTCGTATGCCGACTCAGTGGACACCGGTGTACTGGATGAGAATGACGTCACAGATGGTGCTGTGTAACGACGCTGATTCTCCACTGGAAATTGAAGCTCGCACCATAGCATTGTGCTCTCCTGGAAGATATGCACGTTCGCACCAGAATAAAAGTACATATCGTTGGCGGCATCATCGTGCTGGATACTGCGCTTGCTTTGGCGTAAATACCATGTGATAGAAGACGCCATTTGCTCAGACTGATGCGAGCAATGAACCACCTTTGCTTGATTCGCTTTCTTTTGACAATGACTTGGCTTGCTGTCATAATCGAACGGATCATTGCGCTTGGCAGAAATATCGGACGACTGGGTCGAATTAGCTTGGACTACACCTTGGAAAGATGCGTTCTGAGCAATACACAAGCGGTCACCCGAGCGAACCCACTTGTCTGGGCCTACACGGGTGATCGGGTCTCTTGGGAACAGCGTGATGCATGTGCGCGGGTCATGCTGCATACTAGGAGGTACTTTTCTCAAACAGCCACTGTCATCAACAAGCAGGAATCCACCATCAGCTGCTCGAAAACGAACTTTACGACCGAAGCGAATCGCCCCCAGTGGTATTGCTATATGAGCCGAGGCTAATTGCGCATATCGCGATTGAGCAGCCGTTCGCGTCGAAGATGGCAATTTTATGGCAATCTCATGAGCCAGATCTGTTAATTCTGTATCAGCAACAGTGCTTTTGCTTTTGCGTTTGGGTGATGCGGTGGCTTGGTATCGTGACTTGATAAGGACGCTGCCTAGAGAATGACCATAGCGCACTTTTCGCACCAAGTTTGCAGACAAATTTCTGCAAAACAGAAGCCAATTTCAATGAGCAGCTACGTATGCAGCATAAATGAGCACAGGCATAAAAATGTTCCGAACGTACACGTAGTCAACCATGATATTTGCTTTTGCGTCCTTAGAGCGTGGCACAACATACTTCGCCTTGGTCGCATTTTGGGCATCGTCGCTTTCATCTGCTGGTCGCATCGTCACGGCCATGTCGACGTCCTTCGTTGTACCCCGATTTTTTTGCTGCTGTGGTATTTTTACACTCATCGTGCTTTAAATACCATCTAATCTGGTTCTGCTCGATCTTTCGAGGATATTTCCTGCTGCTATCAAACACCATTAATTGCCCATTCCATCATGGCTGTTGAACATTTGATGCTGCGATTGCGAATCATTCCTTCCAGTGTTCGTGGCGCGAAATTCAAGTGCACCACCCGGAACTCGGGCTGCAGCGATTCCGGTGCAGCGTGCTTGGCACGACCAATTTTGAAGGCATCACCGGTATCTTTGACAAGTTGGAGTCGCAGTAAATTCTCAAGAGCTTTCTGAGCTTCACTTCTCGTGGGCATTTGAGATAGAAAGTCGTGCTTTCGGTAGAATTGCTGCCATTGATGATAGATCATTTCCAGTGTGAAAAATCTCTGGCCCTGCTTCTCAAGGTGACTCATGCCGATCATTAGAGCAATGCCATGGTCGTTGATTGTTTTCAAAATCGCGAGTTGGTGATCTTGCTCCAGCAAGTCCTTGGCCCTGTGGAAGTGAGACGCCGTGAGCATAGGTTCGTCTACTGTGAGATGAGAAACTGCCGCCGCAGCCAGTCGTAGGAAAAACTCTTGTGGTTTGCCAATGTCGTAGTCGAACTCCAGCGCTGCATGCAACGGTGTTCCTTTTTCTCGGATAAGTTTATGTACTTGCGCATCAAACTCGGTCACGAAGTCATCAGACGGTCGACACAAAGAAGATGGCAGCTGTGCCCAGTCGATGGCGCTGATCTTCAGTGCATCAATCAAAAGCTGTTGAAGTTGAACGAATGACGGACGGTCAATGACGATCTGCAGGCTCGAAAATCTGAAAGTCGACGAATCAGTACAAGCCCTGAGTTTGTATACTGATACGACAGAATAAAGACATTACGTACCGAGATCGAACGCGTTTCTCCAGGTTGTCCATGACGTTGAAATTGTCGCTGATGCCGAGGACGCCCATCTTGATCTCTTTGGACTGTCAATGCAAACGTGAGCAATAAAGGAAGCGTACTCTAGCGTACACTTGAAGAATTAGCGCACCTGCAGCCAGTCAAGCACATTGTAGAGCAGAAGCTGTTTGGAGTTATTTTTCTCCAGTGCAAAGCGCTCAAAGGCGTCCAGGATAACGATCACAGGCTCTCCGGCAGCGGCTTTGGCCACGAGCAGTCCCTTGAGATACTGGTACATTGTCCAGTACGAGAGCGCCTATGCATCAAAAGAGCATTGAGACCACGCCAAACAGATATCCTATTGGTGTTGGCGTCAAGACTCTTACTGGATGTTTCACTGCTTTGTCCTTCGTGAGCTGTGCCACCATTTCCTTGAACGCCTCCAGTTCGTTTTGCAGCAGCGTGCCGTTCAAGTAGATGGTCGTGAACGCTCCATGCGCGCCACGCAGCTTC
This sequence comes from Elongisporangium anandrum, assembly GCA_023337935.1. NCBI lineage: Eukaryota > Oomycota > Peronosporomycetes > Pythiales > Pythiaceae > Elongisporangium > Elongisporangium anandrum. Next base: position 22,514 of record JAADXR010000489.1, read on the forward strand.
CGCATCGCACGCAGCACGATGGCTTGCTTGGCGCTGCCGACCGAGCCCAACAGGAGGCCCGACTGGCTTTCGCCGTGCGCTACCGTGCGCTCAAAAAGTGACTCTAGCTGCGCCACACAAGCGTCCGCCGCGCCGGCCACGTGCAGACCGTGCTTGAGGCGGTGGCGTAATGCGCTGCGGCACGAGAGCACGACCTCACTCGTCACTTGGAGCCCTTGTGGCCCATCCAGAGACGGCTCTATTGGCGCCTTGACGCCACCACCCGCCTCCTGCGGCGTGCTCTCGTCTTGGCGCATTGGATTCTGAACGAAACTGCAACTGCTTGTGTTTTGGAGGGTCTTTTAACAATATGTACACCACATACTAGGTAATTTAATTAAATCAAACAAAGCCAATCCGGAGCTTGGTCCTGAGCAAAGCCACTCGGCTGTTCCTGCCCACGCCGCGCACGCCATGAGCTTCTGTCGGACTGGAGGCGCCTAGAGGATCGAACAGGAGCTCTTCTTGGGCTTCGGGACCTTCTTCTTGCGCACTTCGCGCA